>CM056458.1:3174428-3331928 GCA_029783895.1 Triplophysa bombifrons
GTACCCATGCGACTGGCCACGTTTCAACTTTAAAAGTGCAGATGAATCTCAGAGCCTCTGAGTGTGACATTAATACTTGTTCACTGTACTTTCTGGGGAAATTCGTGGAATATATGAAAGTGAAAAAGAGACGGGCTGGACGCTTGCCATGCCTTGCTGAAAAAAGTCACGCGCTTCTCTCGAGAGACAATGGAAACCTGAGAAGTGCTGAGAAAAATGCCATTTGAGGAGGGTACAGAACTGGATTTGCCCTCTTCCGGCACAAAAAGTCCCAACTGAAATATCAACCAGAGTTATGTATCAATCAGACACCTAAAGCAACTCTATATCAAACAGACAACGCATTTAAGAAATAATGGATGGATGAAATTTCAGCATGCAATGCACCTGGATTTATTTGTGTTAAAAAACTAAACATTTTCAGCACATCCATATCTGGTTATAAGTTTGTAAACATGTCTCTGCAGGAATGTCAGCTCTGCTTTTTCAAATTTTGAATCCCCGTTTTGTTCATAATTTCAAGTGTCGTGACTCCCGTGTCATGTCGGTGTGATGCTGGCGGTCGCCGTGGCGATACATGTGCCATCATGACCGACGATCTCTTGTGGACCTGCAGAGAGCTGCTCTTCTCGTGGCCACCCACGCATGTCACACCAGCGAAAATAAACCCTCCATCCTGTCTGCCTCTCGCTCAGAGATCACAGTGACTCACTGCTCGCATCAGCACCACCATCTAAAAGAGTTATTAAAAAGAAGATGCTTGTTCATCTTTAAAATTCTATTTTTTTCTGCTCTCTCCCTCTTTCTCTGTACTGTACAAACTTATATTTGTTCCATACCAGCAATCCTTTTTCAGTCCCTATATATTCTCTATCTCTCTCTGTTTGGCAGACAGCAACGTTTTTTTTTCAGATTCGGCCATAAATATAGGGCATGTGCTGCAAGGCGTCTCCTAGGACCACATCAACAAGTGATGGACGACATACAGTGTGTGTGTATGTGTCGAGCAAGCCAACACTGCAGGACAACTGCAATTTATGAACTCCAGCAGCAGTCTCTGCATACATATTTATTTCCTTAATGGCCTTTCAAGACTAATTTGAGCAAATTCAATAATTTGCACGTTTTAACATGGCGAGAGGTGTTATTTGTTAAATGGAGATGCCATCACGGCGGCATTAGCTTCCAGCGCGCGGGGCATGGCGAATTTCAATGGCAAACTTACGACTCTATTAGTGCGAAGCCAGAGTTATTATAAGAAATGGACTGTCTCATATTTCTCCGTTCTGCTTCTAATTTCATATCAGTTACACTTGGGGAAGAACTCAATTCACTTGAAATCACATTTATTTTTTCTTCTCCGCTATGATACGACCGATGAGCCAAAAAACAAAACAAATACACAATATGCCTCTTTGTGGTCACGTCTCACACACGACTGAAAGTGTTATAAAAAATGTATGTTGAGTATCCTAAGAAAACGTAGTTCAGCGCATCAAGTAAACGTCAAATATTATCATGTAATAGACTTCTAAGCCCTTCCGCGGGTTGAATAAAAGGTTATCAGGTAGTTTAACATGCGTCAAGTTAAGTTTCCATAAGGATCGTGTACAAAAGAGTTGGTGGTATGACCAAAATGAGGTGAGCAAATGATGACAGAATAAAATATTTTGTGTGAACACTTCAACAGAAAAGCTTTTACAAATGAAACAGTCAATAAATTAAATATGTTCTCTTCACTTTTTCATTTATACTGGACCAAAAACCGGATGAGAGCAATAAAACAACCTAATAATATATGTGAAAAATATTTTATAAAACATATCTCTACCTCTGAAATATTGATTCAAATGAATTTTTACAGAGATAATATTCACAAACCTTCTATAATAAGTGTAAATAAGTGCATTTTGTTGAATGGTGGCTTGGCTATTTACATTGAGGCATTTAGCTGGCACTGTTATCTAAAGTGATAACAAAAGAGAGGAAAACAATAAGTAGTTTCATCTCAGTGCTATACAAAGCTGCAAAGTTTCAAAACAATTTAGAGCCAAATTAGTTTTTTGCGAGCATCCAACATATTCCTGTCAAGTATTCACAGATATTTCAACCATAAACAACACCACCCAACAGAGCAAAATCTGGTCGACACCTTTCCAGTCCAAGTGTGGCAAGTTCCCATTTGGCAAGGCTCAGGACCGTGTTGTCCGCAGGTTTACATTCCAAGCCTAAAATACAGTCCGTGATGTAATTACCCCAGGCCGTAATCTATGAAAGGACAGCAGATTATCCAGAGCAAACGTGTGGAGCTAAAACCTGAACCCTTGAGAAAACATCACAGCGATTCTGCGTTCTGTGGCCATGTTTCAAAACAGTGGCTTCAGGCAACAAGTGCCGCCCTTTCACTTTCCCTCTCTCTCGCGCTACATCAGACCCCCAGGCGGACTCTCAAACCATCTGCTTTCCATCTCGTAACACCGCTGTGGGTCTAGCGCAGCTTCTGTCATCCGCGGGGCTCTAAGATCCTCGCGAAGTGACGGGCGGAGCTGAAAGCCACTCTTGATAAAAAGATCCCCCTCTAAATTTAGCTCTCTGACAAAATATTTAACTTGAAACACAAATAATCCCGCAGAGAAGTAAATGCAGGTTTATGGAAATGAGTTTTGTCAGTTACATAAATGAACGCAGGGGTCAACCCAACGGCTCATATAAAGACATAAAATGCGATGGACTTGCCCCTTGCCGTATTCTCTAATATACTAAAGGTCTCTCCGCCAACGCGAAGAAGCTTTAAAAAGTGGTGTACTGATGTTCTAATCGGTTTCTGCTAATCTGTTTGGTCTGCGCTCTAGCAACGCGCTGTTGAAAAGAAAGAGATTGACAGGTGCTCCATTAAAGTGAATCAGACCTGCCTGAACCTCTCCTGAGATTGCCGAGGACAAAATCCTACAGACAGACCCTCAAAACACCTGCTGACATCATCAAGCACTCAAAGCTCCGGGTTTAGGGTTTCATTTCCCATTTTTCTGCTTTCTTTTGGCCTCTTGTCTACAAACACTCAAAAACATCCTGTACTAGAAATCAGACTCCTTTGAATGGGGCTTAAATCCTTTGGCCTTTTCAAAAAGCTTTTGCACACACACACAAACATGTGGAGACATACAAAGGCACGCCCAAAAAAATGCACAGATTGAATGGGTTTAGGGGATAGTCCAAGCAAAAATGACATTTGAAACGTGCAAGTCGTTTGCCAAAGAAAAATTTCTGAATTGTGAAAAGTTTCCTTCTCACATTATCTACTGCCATCTACATATTTGGTGTTGCACACTATAAAAACGAGATTTTGGATATTTATACATTGTGATATATAGATAAGGGCTGGGCGATATATTGTACGATTCTTATGCTCTCAGTTTCTCAATGAATTACGGATAAATGCCCCCACCTCCTAAAAGCCAGAGGGCGCTCTTGCGCGGAAACTTCGAATATGGTAACAGAAGAAGAACGATTAGTTCCAGGAAATGCCAATGGTCATATCCTATCGCTGTTCTTCAAACCTTTTAAGGTATTTTGATGATAATAAAGTAGATTTATAGTGATGATTTTTGATGAGTGTTGCTTTTTAAAATACACTTTATAAAACTGCCAGTTCTGGTCCTTGATTCTGATTGGCTGAGCGGAGTTCTAAGCCGTTATAAAATACCCCGATATATAACGGCTGACCGCACCACATAGCCTAAATATCCTTTTATTTACTTTATTTAATGAAACCTTGCTAAGCATATGGAGTAACTGTTTTATAAAAGCAATAAACCCCGCGAAGCCGACTGCTTCGCGTCGTGCCTAACAACGCCCCTTAGCTGTTATAAAATGCACTGTAACCAACGGCTTCTTGGGGCTTATTGCTTTATTATAAACGACTCAATCTCATAATGATTTTAGACCGAGCGGTACTTCCTACTGATCAAAGAGCCGTAGAAAAAGAATGGATTTCAGAACCGCCCAGCCCTAATGTAGATTATAACAGGTTACATCTTGGGTGTACCATCCCTTTAATGTCCTGCTTGGGGTGTAACGTCTCTTTAACAGAACACAACCTAGCTCACTCCTGCTCTCTGTGGGTGCAGAACAATAACCTTGTGGGTTCCTTTGTCCCGATAATGGAGCAGGTGTGTGTGTGTTGCGTTATTTGCTTTCAAAACAATCCCCCTCTCAGCGCTCCAGGAGCGAGGGTACATCGCTGTGAGTTTGTTCACGGTGTGTGTTGTCCTCATGCCGTGGGAATATACTGTACGGGTAATTACCGCTATCAGAGCCGGTGCTACAGTCTTCACAGCTCGAACCTTCCGGGACTGCTTATGTCCCTGCTCTGAGATCAACTACCACTGCCTACTCGAACCCTCTACTGTCCCTCAATAAGTGATTCATCAAAGACAGACAAGCCCACACAGAAAGGAAGAAAGAAAGAAAGAAAGAGAGAGAGAGAGAGAGAGAGAGAGAGAGAGAAAGCAGAGAATGACAGGTCTACGTGTGTGTGCGTGAGAGAGAGAGTCATGAAAATATAAGCATAATAGACACAGAACACACACACTTGAGACCGACATCATAATAATATCTGAAAACTCTCTGAGCATGTGTGGGCATATGTATTCTGTATATGTGCATCTGTAGCCGTATGTGTGGGAAGTTATATCCGTGTTGTGTCTTCATGGATATGAAAGTGAGTCCAGGAAAGTTAAATATGATGGACATACACACACTTGAGACTGACATCCTAACATTACGAACCGTGACTGCGTATGTGCATTTGTGCACTTATGTCTGTGTGTAGGCATACCGTATATATTGTGCATATGTGAATCTATAGCCATGGGCGTAGGAAGTTATATTTGTGTACTGTCTAGCTATACTCAACACAATGAGGGTCAACACAACATCCTACTTCCGTAACGTCACGCCAAATATACAGCAAACTTGCACCAAAACCACATTAACTGAATTATTACTTAAACTCATCATATCTAAACTCATCACACAGGAAATTGTGTGTAATATGTGGTCCATGTCTTGTAATCAACAACACTCGCAACAGCCATTCAACAGCATCAAATTAGATCGAAAATTAAAATACAAATTAAAATGCACTCAAAATTAAATCGACAATGATCTGGCGGTTTCTGGGAAGACCTGGCAACTCATGAATGGATTCATTGACAAGTATAAGCAATCATTTCCTCTCAATGGTTCGCAAAGTTTTTTTCATTTGGCTTCTTTAAGCAAACAAGAATAGCATATGAAAACTTAACGAGTGTCAAGATTTCTCAAGCGAAAAGAAGGATTTATTCTTTTAACAAACATTAAAGAAATTAATATTCTGTCAGACCTGGCACCGTCATGTCTCAGATTTCAAAGGTTACTTTAATACAGTTTCCAATTTGTCTTTCAATCGTCACGCTGTTTTCCTTTTCAGTCTAAAAGCTCAACAGGTGTCCGTTAAAATGTGCTACATTAATGTGAGATATATAGAGTATATGAAATACACATTAACTATAATTTTATGACGCATGCAATCAGATCTATGTTAACCAGAGCCATTGAGAGGGAAAGTTGCTAGAACGGAAGTTCAAAATGTCTCTTTAAATGCTTTATTTCTTAATTTTATAATAGTCGCAGCTCTATTCGTTACTACTAGCTATGGAGAGCCTCCATGAACTGCCGTTGCTGTGAAAATACAGTTTCATTGACGCGCATCTGGCTCTGTAACCCACACAACGGCTGAATCCGAAATGGCATACTCCATGAGTAGGTACTCAATTTCAGTAAGTACCTACTTAGCGAGGTACGTAATGTTTTGCCTGAATGGGTGTAGTATGAATGCGATCGGCCGTCGTACACCATATTGACGGGATCATGTGACGTAATTCTGTTTCTTTTCAATGGCGGTGGCTGGCAATTTACGTTTGAGGTACATACCTGCCACCTACTATACCGGAGTGTGAGCCATAGATTTGCCATGTTATGTAATGACAAGCACAACAACTTAAATTATCAGAGACAGGTTGCATTAACAACGTAACATGATTTTGTACAAGTAAACAACACATGAAACAGAGCTTTCAATTTTCTTCAAGCACAGCACATTCAGAGCTTTTTAGTATCAAGTATCCGCCGCTAAGTACTTCTAAATCTGGGTGTAACCAGCAAGCCATCGGGGAATTTCTCGCCTACTCTTTTATGAATTCTGACTATTCGGACATACTACTCTGTTCAAGTACTGTTTTCTTCTAGTAATGTTGTGTAATCGGTTCCGTCTGCTTCACAAGAGCGATACATTCTACATCTCCACGTTTTGTGGCATGCAGTGGGCGAACATTCCATCTCCTGTTCCGCCCTTTTTTTGATAGTAGCAACAACAGGTGCTCGCGAGACGCCATCTTGAATGATCTGACGTAATTCCGGTAAAATTTCTACTTCTCTTCTACTTCCTGCGGATTTACAGAACGATTTCGTTTGTGCGCCCCCTTTCGTTTCAAAGAATATCTCAACGGCGAACGCGTCAAGTATAAACGGCCCGTCCGTTCGAGGAGGTGCGCGCGCAGTCAGCGGAGGGTCGCGAAGCGGAGCCAGGCGCGAGTATAAACGGGGCTTGATATGGCATACGCGCTGACGTATCCACAGAAACGCATCGAACAACGCAGCGTCTATGCACGTCCATAAATAACAGATCGATAAAATTGAATTGAACAGCGGCAAACATATTACATGCTTTAATCCACTACTGAAAGTGCGTTGCTCACGCTAGTGACATAAAAGCGAGTTTCACGACTAAGACAAGGTTACATCTGCACCCGTATTTGCAAATGTCTTTATGTTATATAAAATGAGAAGATATAAGAACAGTTCAAAAGAGCAATGTTTATAAATATTGTTTTATTCTGAATACAATATAAAACAGACACACTGGTGATCAAAGATGTCTGTACAGGCGTACATGTTCAGCCAAAATCTCTTCAAAGCTTTCATGTTGACTGCGGCGCCGCGCGAACTGTTCGCTCGAGTCACAAAAAATGTTGTGCACGCCGCCACGCGAAATGAGCATTTTTTTTTGCACATGCGCACTACCTGTGGACTGACCCTGGCCCAGCGTGAGCACATGATTTCTAGCTTCCATAAGTGCTTTCAAAGTACGACTTTGCCGGTTGTCGTTAGGTGTGTAAATGGAACGTAAATTAAATTTGTAGACAAATTAAATCATTGTATATATTTTTAATTGTAACCCACCATCTGCTTCTGTATACATACGCGTTCAGTGACTAATAATAGCAAAGAAAGTTGCTGGAATGTCCCTTCGTTTTAACTGTTTCCTATCATTATATAGCCTATCTTCCTTACATATTTCCAGTCTTTCAGTTCATTTGTTCCCGTTACTGTACTACTGTAGGCTAATAAATCACTCCAGCACAAACTAAAGCTCATAAAACCAACCCAACCAGTCTGACAGCACACACACATTCATGTTTAGTTAGTTATCTACAGTAAATGAGGACCTGCCGTAGACTTCTATTAGCTTAATAAGGCCTACTTGATACAGATGAACCTCAAATCAACACCGTACAACTGTTCTGTCAGCTCATCTTAAAGCTATTTTATGTGATAAATTAAATAAGCAAGAAAAATATGACTTAATCATCCTGACTTTTTGCCTACTGTAACAAAAGTCACAGACACAAAAACAAAAAAAAATACATACAATACTTGTGCTACACTTCCATTTATCCATTTAGCAGATGCTTTTATCCAAAGCATTACACATAAGAGAACATTCATCATTTTGCGTTGGATCACACAAGTCGTCAGCCGATGGACAATATTTGAAAGTACCTCCAAACAAAGCCAGATAAAAGAAGACATTTTCTCTTACTTCATAAGGATATTCCAATGAAATGAGCTCAGCCAAGACTGACCCGTGTAAGTGATCAAGTGTCTATTGATTGACAGCACGCTATAAGAGTTTGTCTGGAAAAAGAGCTTCAGACTGCGTGTCGATGTGTGTTTGTGTGTGTGTGGTTGGCACTGGGGGTGGCATGTTAGATCAATACACATCAGACTGGCCGGCGAGACAGATACCAGCTTCACCAAATCGACATGTGCTCGAAACACATCATTCACCAGCCCACACACACAGATCATTCTATTCACAAACACACACACACACCCGCAGTTACATTGTGTTTTTGTGCATTTCAAATATGTATTCTTAGCCTAAAATCACATGCTCAGATTTCAACCACCAGTTGACCATACTGGACTCTCTCTCTCTCTCTCTCTCATTGATCTCTGTTTCTCTGATAGCTCTAACTCAATGTACTCATTTTGACTCTCTCTAAAACTCTCTTTCTCTTCCACGATTTCCCTTAAAGTGTTCCTGCAGCTCAATTGGTTGAGCACTGCATTACCAACAAATGTCATGGGTTCGATTCCCAAGATCCACAAATATAGATAAAACATATAGAATACTGTTTGTCGCATTGGTAAAAGTGTATGCCAAATGCATATATGTAAATGTGAAAGCAAACCGCACACGCTGCAAACCCGCTGAAACGCATTCGTTTTGCAGCAGCGGCGCTCATTAGAGTGACGCTCCCTTGAGCAATTGTTCTTGACTTGAAGCTTTATTACCAGAATAATTATAACAATGTTAATTAGCTGCTGTGATCACGGTGAAACGGAGAGCAAACGACAAAGACACAAGTAAAAGACGTGACGTTTGTTCAAACAAGAGTGTTTTAACTGTTTAAGGGATGTGTTTAAAAACTATGAGATGCATACGGCACATTTATTTACACCATGATTTAAGCATTATTTTCTGTATATAGTAAACATAAGAGTATGAGTAAATCATGTTTTTACGTCCATGTTTATGGCAATACCACAGTTTTGGGGATATAATCCAATGGTGATAATACAGCATTTTGGTAAAGGTTTTATGTAAATATCATGTTTTCATACTATGGCTGTACTTTATAAAACTGTATTTTTGAGTACTATGTAAATACCGAATTTTGGTATATACTATTGAAAAGTATTTAAAACTTTCCATACCATGATACTGTATATACACTAAATATACAATACTAAACAAGGTGCTTACAATACAATACATCATCCCTACGATGCCCAAGAGTGTCGTCTAGGAAGACAGCTAAGTTTGGAGTCACAGACACTCCGTGTCTGGTATTTGACATTTGTTTACATGTGTGGCTCCTACCCTGCCAATGGGGCCCGACCTCACACAGTAAGAAAGAAAGTCCCCCTCTGTCTCCTAATCGCGCTTTCTTTCGCCGTTCCCTCGAAAATGACATAAAGCGAGACATGACAAAGTAAAACAGAAGAAGACAAAACAAATTAGTGCGAAAAACAAGAGAAAACTTTGTGGAGAGGGGCCGCGGGGTGCACGAGAGGATCTGAGGGGGTCCCTACAGTTGACACAGCAATGAAGAACATTCCAGCACAGACGGAGAACAAAAGCACTCGCGCACACACAGACGCACACAAACAATGGCACAAACACTGGGAGACGCAACAACAGCACATCAGGACTCCACCCCCCCCCCCACACACACTCTCAGAAACGCTCACACACACGCAAACACGCGGAGAGGGGTGCGGATTTTAAGTGAGGCGTCCACTGAGCCCTGGCATTTGGCAAAGACAGATGCTGAGATTCCACTCGCGCACACAGACGCAGGGCTGCGATGGGAACAGATGGGGGAGGGTCGCCCCACGCAGGGCCACATCCCTCCGTTTCTATGGAGGACCATCGGCATTGATCAGCGACGTGGAGGTCATTCCACCCGGACGCACACATGCACACACACACAGATGAATTCATAAAGGACAAATGACACTGAACAGGTGGACCTGTGAAAAAAGTGTTTTCCAAAAAACATATCATGTAACTAAGCAGACAGCTGTTTGGAACACAGACAAAAGTGTGTGTGTGTTACTCTACCCTTTCAGAGACACACCCACCCCCCCTCACTTTCTCTCTCTCACACACACACATTTCCTGAATGCATTTTGTCTAACCTTTCCTAAGATGTGTTTTCCTGTGTAGGTTGGCGTTTTATCGTTCGTGCATTAGGAGAGCTTGAAGGCATCACTTTGCTGCTCTATCCAATAACCATCGCAAAAAAATGCATTAAGACAAAAACAAATATACAGCTGAGTAACATTAACTAGAGGTAGACTGATATCGACCTGGCGGCCGGGATCACTAAAGGAGATTTTCAAAGCCGTGCAATGAAAGTTAATCTGGACGAACAAATAAAAACGACCAAGAGCGACAAATAAGTAGAAACAAAACTCTGTGATTAATGGAAGAAAATTGAAAGCCATTGATATTTAGGTGAGCTATCACATAGTGGCAAAACCGACCAACAGCTTGTTTTCGTCTCTTTTGTCAAATACTAAATTTGTTAGAAAAATAAATCTGTAAATATCTGCTGTGTTTCCATGATCTTCTTATTTTTGATGTGCTTCATTTCTACAGCGTCTCAAAAGTGCCTCACACATTTCTTCATACGGCAGTGATATCTTCAACCCCCCAGCTCACCCCCACATATCCAAGCCAGCAGAAACACAACCTGAGGCGCAAAACAGCACAAAAGCATATTAAAACTGATCTAATGATGCCAATGAGTAAAATCATCCATTATGCAGCATAAATGCATCCTTTACAATTCTTATTTAGACAGATTTGCATTTTACAGTCGCAATAAAGCAATGGATTTCATTACATATCAACAACCCAACATGCACTTTCGAGACTGTGCGTGCATACATGTGTCAATGCGAGTCGGTGCAAATGCACCTGTGTATATGTGTGCATGCATTTGTGTGTGTGTGCGTGCGTGCGCGTGGCTAGTTGACCCCATATCACTTTGTATTCGCCTAACGCTGCCAGTGTCGCAGTTCAGAGAGAGTGTGTGTATCCAATTGATGTGCGAAGCACGGCAACATCATCCGAGCGCAGAGCAGTGTGAAGCCAATCTTATGAGGATGGAAAGAAAAAGTGAATTCAGCACATTAATACTTGAAGCGCACACACACACTCAGAGAAAGAGACTCACTACACACCGTGAACCTTCCACGCGTGGGGGCTTCGCGGTGTGTAGTGTGTGTGCTCCATGGGTTTTAATTAAAAGATGCACTGGGACCCTAGAGAATTCATAGACTTTCATAAATCGAGCACGAACGCACGCACAGACCGGGGGCAGCCTGTAAATCTACTGCCCTTCCGTGGATGCTTGGGACCGTGCGAGCTTCTCACCAAACAAACCTTCTCATTGCACCACGCATGCATAAACATCTCACACACCTACAACAACTTCCTCTCCCAATTGCACGTCTCCAGCTTCACTGCGCGCATCCCGTATGATCTCGCACCCCTTGGGTGACAATTAAAGTCAGGCTGCTACCGTGTCTGTGGTTTCCGTTATGCACTGCATGTTTAATGAAACATTCAAAGCTATATCATCATTTACACATAAGGTGCAGCACACATGGGTCTAAACCCCAATGCATTAAATGCTATGCATTCCATGACTGCGGTATACCCCTCAATGCAACCTGTCCCCACCAACCAGCCACCCATCCAACTTTCACTCCCAAATACAATGAGTTCATCAAAGATCACAACGAATATGAAGGATTTCTCCGTACCTATCCTCGTGCGTAATAAATCCGTTCAGGAGAGCGAGACGCGCGCGCGTTACTTTGGCGTATCCATGAGAAGTTCGTGTCCGACCGCGCATCGGTAGTCCGACCGTCTCTCCGAGTCTCCCGCAACAGCAATGTGCTCTAGTGTTCACACACACGCTCTCATACACACGCACACAAGCTCGGCGTGGGACCCGGTAAGCGCGCGCACGGCTGGGGGAAGTGCGACTCCTGCGGGCGCGAGCATAGCGCTGCCTACCGGACGACAACCTGAGCCCATCACACAAACCCACATACGTATTGAAAAAAATATATTGTAAGTAAACAGAAATATATAATATAACATGATTTAAAGGCTTTGAATTATATATGCCTATATTGTTAATAGATTTATGGATATTTGTATTCTTTATTTTAAAGAATCCCATTGTAAATAACATAGTATCATTTATAGTTTATTTTCCTATATTTCATTTTATGCTAAATCCTTGGGTCTTCACCTGTTCCTGTGTTCTGTATGACCGAAACAAAATTGCTTCTCTGTAGACTAATAAAGTTTTATTGTATTGTGTGTGCTGATCCACACTGCTTTAGCCCCCCCACATCAACACAAGGTCCAGTGGAGTGTCTGTGTGATCATCACGGGTGGTTATGGGGTCTTTAAGAAAGGCACGGCCGTGTAATTAATGTAGCCATGATATGAAGCACAAATCAATTTCTATTGTACACCCCTCACTGCCTCTGGGGGTTTGAGGAATATTTCACACTGGTGTGTCATTGGGGGGAATATCCACTTATCATGCAGAGCTGACATCATACGCGTGAGGTGTGTGTGTGAGCGTGGGTGGGAGCGTTTTTTCCAGCTTTGTGGTGACCAAATGAAAGAACTGAAATGGGTTTCATTGTAAAGAGACCCTCTGGATGCTCCTGAGATGAAAACAGCTTCGAAAAGAGGCGAAAATGGCAGAAAGCTTCGTAAAGAGGTAGCTTAAGTTGATCAAAGAATTTATAAAGAATTATTAGAAATGTATCGCATTTTATGAAATAAATATGTCTGTGTTAGTGTGTGAGTGGGTCAGAGTTTGTCTACATTGACCAAATGTCTTTAAGAAAATCTAATAATGGTTTGTTTCAAGATTAGGTTTAAGGTTAAGGTCTCGACAAAGGATAGAAAAAAAATGTGTGCATGTGCCAGGAAGAAAAATACTCAGACAACAGAAGAGTGCAAAGTGGCATAGATCAAAAAAGGACAGCTTTGCTTTTTGCACACTCAACACCTTCAGATGATTATGTGTGTGTTCATGTTTGAAGGACAGAGGATGTGATGTGGTGTGTAGAGGTCAAGGTAACCACCCTATATGCTGCATATAACCACATGATCTACAATTCCACACCATTACCAGCAGCCAGACGAACATCTGTTTAATGGACGCACGGCATCGATTACACACACATGCACAAACACCCCTAAAGCTCAGAAGCGCAGGCTTCATCCAAGCGAAAGAAATAACAATCATTTAGAAAAAATATATTGTTCTTTCTGATTGCAACCGGGCCTATTGTTTCCCGGCTATTTTATGTTTATTATTGATTTTTTCTTGTTTTTATGAAGGTTGCTGTTTTCATTATTGAGACATGTGGCTCGTGCAGCAGGCACACGAGCGGGTTCGAGCGGCGTTGATAGAGTCTTGATGTTAATGGCGTTCCGGCCTTTCGCCTTAACCCTTCAGATTCAGAGATTTGACCGACCGCCAATCCATCGCGTACAAACAGGCCTTGGAGACAAATACAAGCACTGAATCACAGAGCTGCCGATTCCGGGTTTCACACCACAATTACATTAGTGGTGAGGGATGAGATCAGAGAGATCAGAGTGACATGATGGTTATTATGGTCAATATTGGAAATCAGAGGTTTGCTTAGCTCTTAGATGATTGATCGATTATGGTTTTGTAATGCGAACAAAAACATGATAGAAAAAAGCTATTGTCCAACACAACAATAGTGGTTCCAGTGGTTTTCCATTTGGAAATATTTCAAATTAGCATCGTTTGTATGTAAAATAACCAATAATAATTTGTCTTAACATTACGTTTATCCATATCGGTCGACAACTAAATAAATAAAATGTGGAAACTGGTATTATGGATGGTTTCATCAGACGCAAGCGCTGGCCCAAAGTTAATTTCCAATCTGTGTTTGATTACAATATAACAATTTATTTAAAAATGTAATTCATAATGATATTCATTTATATTGATATGTTCTTGTATATTAATTGTATTAAAAATATATATATATTTTGCAGTTAGCGATTCTTAGATGAGGTCTACCGGAAGTTCAGGCCACATAATATTTGTTCATGTTGTCATTGTTGAAACGGTCTATAAGTTGTCTGACAACCACAGTCACTGTCATTGGTTATGGTCAATACTTATAGACTCAGGGCGAGAGTTTAATCACAACTGAAAATATTTGTGACACTCAAGGTGTGAAACGCATGCCCCATTGACCAATCACGTCATCTTAACAGAATGTTACATTAATGCACCAATGAGCCGGGAGAGCCGGACTGAGCCCAGCGCTGGGAACATAATTGCTTTTGTGGAGAATGATTGTTATTGTCACTTACTCATGCAGAACCATTGATGACCCCCCAGACTGCAGTTAAACAGATCCGGGGAACTCTAGACGCAGTATTGCTCTTTAAAAAGACTCGTTTTTATTTAATCGCTGTGGCCGTAAGCTAAGATACAGCGTCTGACAACACACGTGCACATGGGTTTGCATTAGGCCTCGTTTTAAATAGCCTGAAAAATAGCTGACTAGTTTATATGCATTCTTTATGAAAATTGTATATTAATGATCTACAATGCACTGTGCAGCTTTGGCATTTTGGGCTGTTTGGGCACCCGTGGTCATGTCAGCTGGATGTCAAACAAGCTCGAAATGTATTGTGTATTTATGGATGTGAGTGTTTCACACAAGTGTGCACAGTTGGAGAGTTTCAGTGATGGGCACACGCTGTGAGCTGGCTAACATCTACAGTATTTTGGAAAGTCAAAGACTTAAAGGAGAAGTTCAACTAAAAAGTGAGAATTTAACAGCGATTAGAGTACTCTGTACTCTGACAGATGAGAAAGAATTAAATGGACAGTTCACCCAAAAATGAAAATTCTTCGAGTTGTTCCAAATCCGTATACATGTATTTATTCTGATGAACACAGAGAAAGATATTTGGAAGAATGCTTATGACCAAACAGATTTTGACCCCCATTGACTAACAAAGTACGAAAAATTACGTCATCATTTTTCTTTTGTTCTAATGAACACGAAATAAGACATTTTGAAGAATGTAGGACGGAAAACAGTTCTGGGGCACTTTTGATCATTGTTTTGTTATCAACAATTGTTATACGCATTCTTCCAAATATCTTTCTCTGTGTTCATCAGAACAAAGACATTTTGCAGTTACAGATTTGTAACAACTGGAAGGTCAGTAAATTATGACAGAATTTTCATTTTTAGGTAAAGTATCCCTTTAAGCTGGGAGACGCAACTGTTATCTGTTGATTTGATTGCGTTACAAAATGAATTCACCAGTAAATCTTTAACATATTCAATGTTCATCTATAGGTTCCTATACATATGCACAAAATTATATTTTATAAATTGTGAGGCATTTAAAGATGAAAACGACAGATGATATCTAAAATATCTCATTTATTTATCCTTTACGTCAGTGTGATTAAAGTCAAACTCCACCCAGAAAGAAAAATTCTCACCCACAAGTTGTTTCAAACCTGTTTACATTTCTGTGTTCTGTTGAACACAAATAAAGATATCTTAAAGGATGTGCAAAAACTGTTCTGGGACACCATTGACTTCCAGCATTTTTTGTTCTATGGTTTGGAACAACTTGAGAGTGAGTAAAAGATGACAGTGAACTGTCCCTTTAAATGGAGAGCAAACAGAGAAACAGAAACTGTTTTCTGTGTCACAGATATTTGTTCAAATGTCTCTTTTTGAGTTTCAGAAGCAATATTACATTTTTTGGGGGATTTCCGTGGGATTCCCTTGATGCGAAACAAAATCACTATTAATCACGTGAACAGAAAAAATGTCTGCGGGAGTGGACGAGACCGAGAATACAAAAATATACCTTTGATATAAATAAACATATAATCTGTTTGTTTGGTGTGGATGGCTAAGTGAATGACTTGCTCCACACACCCCTAACAGTTGGTGGCGCTAATGCACCAAGCTGGTATACCAACCACCAATAATATAAAAGAAGAAGTTGGTTTCCCCATGCACTCACTAGACTGTAGGCGTGAAAATCAAAATGGAGTCGGAACCGAAACTCACTCTGCAATGACTACTCTGGGAAAATGATGCCTCTGTCGTGCTCATCAACATTTCTGAGCGGTCTTACCGTATTTTTTACTGTAACTGACAGATTTGGCCCAAAAAAACAAACAAACAGGGGAGTGGGAGGGAATGGGAGTCATTCATCTGGGATTGGGACAGGATTTTTCCCCAGTTCTATAACGGGATCGGGACGGGAATTATTTTTGGGAGTGGGATTGGAGAGGTTTGAAAATCTACTCACGTGTCACCCTCTTATTTGTCCGATTTGTCAGGTCTGCATCAAAAGTCAATATAATTCAAGATCTCACTATGAACTCAAACATTTCTCATCAAATTTACCCAAATCCAGAGGATTTATCTTTTATAATCTACATTCATTTTACACGTCCAGGCTCTTCATGCGATTTTTTTGCTGCTTGTTCAATTTACTTAATTTGCTTAAGTTAAATCAACACAACTTTTGGAAAATATGCATGTATATGAAACAAATCAATTTAATCAAGAGTACTGAAAAAATTTAGATTATAAATTGTTTCAAACAAATTAGATTTTGTTGGAGAAATGTAATTCAATTTCATGGAAAAGTTTTCCATAAATTAATTAAGTTCGTTCAATAACTATTTTTTAAGCACCTATCGAACCTCAATGAAACAACTGAGGACTCCATCCTGAGCTATGAAAGAGCAACATCTGAGCAATAACACTCCGGGACATCAGTCTCTCTGTTGTGCATGATTGGAAAATGCTTCACAAACGTCACAAACTCATTATTGCTCAGACTCAAGCGGAGCTGATTTGCAATATAATACATACTGCTGTGCTTTGATGAAGTTTGCATCATTTTTTGTTTATTACTGTGAAACTGCTTTGAAACAGCATAGCACAAAGCACTTTATAAATAACATTGACTTGACTGCTATGAACTGTAGTACAAAGATCTTTAAAAAATATCCTTTTGTAAAGATTGGAAAAAGAATAACTTTATTTTTTTGTAACCTAAAAGATCACGTCTTGTAACTTGTGCTTTCCTAGACTATTAATCAAAAAACGACATGCAAATGTTCTTGTGAATATTGTCCATAAGTCATGTTTTTGGCATGTCTCAGACACTCACACGTGTTAAACACATTCTCTTGAAGCTGACAGTCTTTCTTCCATCAAAGTGTGAGATGTTTTCTTCCCGCAGCAACTGAAAGAGAAATCTTAGTAATTAGAGAGCGTCTAGGTTGCACAATCTTCACTTGCGTACACCGTCGTCTCTCACATCAAAGATTGAGCCCTTCACTCTTAAATCTTCATTAAATCTTTTAAGCAAAGACTAAAATATTTATTTCTGTGCTCTAAATAAAAACTCCAAGTCTGTGAGTTTTAGACTGATGATTTTTCTAAGTGATGAAGAGACTAGACTTCTGGCATCCTAATGTTATAATAACCAAAGATAATCCTTCAGTCTATTATTTGGTCTGGTGGTGTGAATCCTGCTGTTTTGAAGAGGACATTCGATCTCTGAGATTGGATTATACAGTATCTCAGGATGTAGGGTCTATTGGCCCAGGCTGTATTGGCATCTCTTATCCGATTGGTGAAGTCGGATATCAGGTCATTATTTCTGTCTGTTTCCGGCCTCTGATACTATATCAAGTTTTGAGAGCGAGACACACACACATATATGGGCAAAGATAGTTTCCAACGTGTTCTCGATTACAATATTCGATTTTTTTGACCAACGGAAGATCTTATCTAAGAGGGTTATAAATAGCACCCATTAAATCCGCACTCACAAATGGACACATATGCTTATAGTCAACCGCCTGTTTTGTGATTTCATTGAGAGCGCTTTCAAACACATCCAAAGGCTACAAACACAAATGAGATTAATGAGGTTAATGTGCTGAGAGTATTTACAATGCATATACAGTTAAATAAGGTACATACAGTATATACAATACAGTATACATGCATTATTACAGAGGTTCCCATATGGATGTGTATACAAATATGTTTTCTATTTATTTAAATACTTAGTGTAACATTTACACCAAGTTTCACGGATTTCACACAGGAAAGAAAAGCATGCACGTGTACAACAGTACAAAGCTAATGTCAACGAAATATAAACATTTTCAATACAAAAAGCACATATGCAGTGTGTCGTAGATTCAGCACACTACAGGTTTGCAGAAAGAAAGTGTTCGACTTGCACACCTTTCCCAGGTAAACAAGTGCACTTAAATTAATTCAAAGTTCTCTACTTTCAAGCACTAATTTTGCACTTAATTTACAAAAAAAGTTTTTACTACTTTTTACGATAAAATGTGATCCTGGACGACTTATTTTCAGAAATTGAGATTTTTACATCATCTGAAAGCTGAAGATATATATGGTTTGTTAGGATAGGACACTATATGGTGGAAAAACAACTGTTTAGAAAGCTGGAATCTGAGGGTGCAAAAAAATCTATATATTGAGAAAATCACCTTTAAAGTTGTTAATCTGAGGCACTGTAGCAGGCCATCCACTCACAAAAATAAAGTTTTTATACATTTAGAAAATGTATAAAATATCTTCATGGAACATGATCTTTACTAAATATCCTAATGATTTTGGGCAAAAAGAAAAATCAAAAAAAAAATTCCCACACCATTGTTTATTAAAAAATGTTCCCGTGCTACTTAAGACTGGTTTTGTTGTCCAGGGTCACAAATAAGGCAGATCGGAAGGTACTCATCTGTGTTATTTTAAGACACCATGAATAGAAGTACTAAAGACTATATTTGTGAAATATTAAGCTTAAACCTAATGCGCGAAATAAAGCACTAAGCACGCATAAGGCTAAAATACACTACAACACTTTTTCTCAGGTTTTGCACAGATTTTCAGTCTGGACTTGTTGCAGAAAATCTGTGCCAGTCTGCAGATTTGATCAGTAAGTGTTTCTATCTTAAACTTTCAAAAAGTCTGCAAGTCTAGTTTAAAAAAAAAGTGTTGCCTATTCCAGCCATTATGCACACAGTGTAATGGACACAGTGTCTCTTAGTGCACTATTTTCTACCTGAGCTGTATCTTCTGCATTACACATTAAATAAAATAGTCAACAGGATTCTCTTGACATTCTCTGACACACATGCACCGCACATTTCTGAAGTGAAAGAGCCTTACCGTATGCTTGCATTGCAGCAGAATAAATCCGATCAATGCCGCTCACATCTCCAGAGCACCACCGTCAATCCCACAGTCCATATCCAAAGCATGACCCTCGGCTTCCATAGAAATGGGTTTATAATGCTCACTCACCGTCGCACTGGAAATGCATTGCTGATGAAATTTCTACTAGTGATCCAGAAAAAGTCATTTCCATAAATGACTGTGTGTAACACCTCAATCTCTGCACTAATCAGGTTCGCTCTAAAAACTTAATGTAGAAAACATTGCCAAGTTACGGTTGTCAACATTTTTCAAACGTCTACTATTCTGTGAAATAATTTGATATAAAGATTCATTTTGTACAAATATATTTTCAAATTACAAATCACATTTTGTGTGATTTTATTCTATGTGTGAGTCCGGAGAGCGATGGGAATACACTGATATGTTTATTGTTGTGAGGGGTTAGCCATTGTGCAATGTTTAAGAAACACTAGACCCGATGATACACACATATGCATATACGTGCTGACATATATTAACACATTGGGGTCCAAAAGTGTGAAACCACGAAAATCTGGGATTTATATTGTTTACACATAGAAATAAACAGAAAATGTTAGGATTTTTTAAACAAAGAAAAGATGGTAACAAAGACTGCACAACATTTTTTTTAGAGGTAATTTATCATCTGTACGACAAGTCCGATTTTCTATCCTCCAGTGAACCATTCAAGCACAAGACCGAGATGCGAATAAGTAAGTCATTCTAAATTCATTTCCACTTTGAACTCGGTTTGTTTTACTGATTTTCTGTCATGAAAATCTGTGTAAATCCAAAAAGAATGCTCAATAAATTGTTTTAATTTCTGGTCTCGCACACTTGGACCCCATACACACGTTTGCATATCCGGACCACACACATACACAAACATAATTCAATCAAGATGGGCACAGACTGGCTGACGACGTTCCTCGAAATTAATCTGAAGAATATTCATTCTTTTAACACTTAGTCTACTTCTGTATTGACGATTAAGATAGAATTTTTCTAATTAAAAAAGTACAAATAAGCCAATTTCTGAGCTCCTGAGAGCGATAAATTGAGAAGAGAGATACAGAGAGAGGTGAGTTTCTAGAATAAATGCAGTGTAAATGGGAATTCCAGCTCAGATTTTTACTCTCGCTATTAATACACAGATGGATGCACATGTTCGTCAGCACACGAATGCTGGTCAAAACCGAGCCCACACTGAGAGAGAGAAAGTGAGAAAATATTGTCACTGTTTTATTCAAGCCTTTGGTTGAAAGCTATGAAATAAATAGACACGTTCTAAATGGAGAGATAAAAGATATATAGCGGTGATTCAAACCAATGATCATTTTATCTCTGACACATATTAATGCAAATAAGCATATTTTCATAGATAAATGAGAAGAAATCTCGCTAAGAGAAGATTACATCTCCGGCAGTCAAATCTTCAATCTCAGTAGAGAAAGACAGATTCCGGAATAGACTGACACAGACCACATGTGAGACGCTCAGAGATAAAACGAGCTCAGACATCACAGGAGTCTTGTTATGTATAAAAACTACCAAATTAAAGCACTTAAGTGTCTAAATATTACAAGAGGTTCACTTAAGTGCCATGTAATAGAAGGTCAGCACATTTTGTGTCCCTGTGGTCCATGTGTAATGTTAGTCAAGCTTTCTTGAAAACAGTAGACATTTATGACCGGTTTTATCCCTTGTACTCTCTTTCAAAGGTGCACTGTGTAAGATTAAGGAGGATCTATTGACAGAAATACAATATAACATATCTATGTCCAGTGCATGAAATAAAGCAGCATCTAGTGGTGAGGTTGCGAATTGCAACCAACGGCTCAATCCATCCCACCCTTTCAAAGAACTACGGTGGCTGACACAGGGCTAAGATGTCATCGCGTTTCGGCTTCTTTGCCGAAGAAGATAACGTATTTACGAGCAGTTTGTCCATTTAGGGCAACATGCTGAATTCCATGTAAGGGGACCGGTGGTGTATGTAGATAGTAAGCTCATTCTGTAGTAATAAAAACATAACGCTTCATTATGTAAGGTCTTTTTACACCTCATAGACATAATTATGTTGATCATATTGCATTTCTATTAATAGACCCCCGAAACATACACATTGGACCTTTAACCATTTTTTTTTAAGTTATTGACTTTGGTACGAACAGGCCTGTAGTGTGGTCCAAGATGCTGATTCCTCAATAAATGTTCATGTGTAATGTAAACATGTTTGGTCATGTTGATGAAGATAGAGCTGTGACTTCATAGCATATTTCAGAACTTTTTGTTTAGTACTCAAATGACACAACATCATTTGCTTCCGTCCAAAACCCATCCAAGGTAGGAGGAAGGCAAATGTGCATCCTTTGACATAAATAAGCATCATCATAGGTGACCTTTCACGCCAATTAGCTTTTAACATCGGTTAGTGATGTGTCATCAAGCCTGCTTGTGACGAATAATATACTGCAGCTGCTAAAGACAGAATAAAATAATGTGCTTTGCATTTTCAATGAATTGACGCAGTGCTGTACCAGTTTACCACTTTTAGCTAATCTAGTTTTACTGCGTGATTCACAGTTGATGTCCTTTTGGATTTACTGATGTACCTTTACATAACTGCGGCTGAAGTACCAGAGATAAGTTCGGTTGTGTGGCATTACGTGCAGTTCACTGATGGACATAAACATTTCAGCATTCATTTAGATACAACAGTAATAAATCTTTGGTGGACGGTAAGAAATAAACAGTAGTTGATTGCACGCGTGTGCCTCTATGGAGCAGACGGTAGATTTCTGTAATTTGCTTTGAAAATTGCTCGGCATCACAAAGACTTAGATGTTGCTTTCCAACTATATCTGCCAGCTAAACACGGCTTTTTTCCAGCTGAGTAAACAAGTTTCTGCAAAAATGTACTATCATTCTAAATGTTCCTGACACGTTTGAAACTAGCTTGTCAACTCATTATAAAACGGCCTGATGCCGAAGCTGCTTTAGAAACAAATGATGCAAATGATTTTGGGCATCTCCCCAAGACGCCCGATGAAAATCCCTCAGACTAACTGCTTATGCAGGTGCTGGAAATTAGTAGAATAACGTAATTATGATTTTTCAGCGTCGGGAATCTGTGCATTAGATCTTTTCATCTGTGTTGTGTGAGATCTTTATTACTACAACATGCCGTGAAGCAATCACTGCATTCAATTTCTTGCGTTGTTATGGAGAGCAAGTAATGTCATGTACAGTCTGCAAACTTTTAAACAGCTCACAAGACCTTCCAAAACTTTGATACTTTAGATATTACAGTTTGCAGTTTTGTTTTATTTAAGCATCATATTTTTCTCCTAAAATTACTTTGGAGAAAATACATATAAACTAATGAGACAATCCATGAAGAATATGAAAATGAATGTAGATTGTAGAGATAAAACAATCTGGATTTGTGTAAATTTGATAAAAAAATATTTGAGGTCTTCAATGTAGCTCAGTTTAAGGCATTATTGAGATCTCTTCTGAAAGTCAAAGGGAGACCTTTGTACGATCTTGTAATGATCTGAGGCAGACGTACACAGTTTTATTACAGGAACGGTTGGGGTAGAAAAACACTTTCATATCGTGAACCACCTTCAGCTGTAATTCTTTCAGCAAAGATGCAAACAGAGCAACCGCACGGTGTTGTTCCGGCCATTGGAATTCAATGTGATCTGACGCCAAATTGATTGACAAACACAGGCGGACGTTTCTGCTGATTCCGCTTTGAATTCCCGACCAAAGCCGGTGATGTTTGCACGGTCAACATATCAAACACACCACGAGCGTGCATCTGCTAAATGTTCAGAGGCTTCCGGAAAACCATCCGAGGCTGCGATCTCTCTCAGTAATATCTGATTTAATTTCACAGATTTTAGTGTGAGAATCTCACGAGAGGAACGTGTGAAAAGGCCATTTTGCGTGACGGTCTAATGAGAGATACCGTCGGCCGCTCACATCAACACAGGCACTGACCCTTTCATCATTATGACTCTCTGTTTGGAGTCGGAAATGCTCGAGGGGGGTCAAGACAGAGAAGGTGACCGTGAGGTAGGGAGAAAGGAATGATATTTTCCCGCAATATCTTGACGCATCACAGCCTCGGTTTTCCTCTCTACAGAAATGTCAGCGTGTTTTTTTGATCATTTGTGTTCCTACTCTTTGTTTTCCCATGATCCCCCAGCTGGTTCTGCTGCTAAAGGAGTTTTGGCTTCTAATTAGATTTTATTTACTTTCTTTAGCTCTGAGCGTCTATTTTCACCTCCTGTAATGATCATCAGATGCATGTGTAAGACACTGCACATACATTTCTTGGGTTTGCACGTGTGCACCTCACAAAAGCCGGCGAGGCATTCATTATGTTTGAACACGTCTGGAATGTGATGATTTGTGAAAAAGGTTTGCACATCGGCCCTTTGAAACGGATTTGTGAATGACTTCTGCTTGTTTTGCCTTTGTTTTATGACACACGGCATGTTTCAGGTCTTACAGTTCTCATGATGTTGAGAGGACTTGAAAAGCTCGCTAATCTCCCTGCAGGTCTCACAGACGTAACAGGTAAACGCACTGCATGTGTGTGTGTGTGTGGTCTCGTCTGGAGAGGTGAAAGAGTGTAAGTCTGCCCTTCTGCTGTACATGAACAATGCCAACATCAGACACGCCACCGCTCACACACAACCACACACACGCACACACATGGTGGCACAGGAGCAGCACGCTAACTAATGAGGTCAGAGCTTTCTGCTCACAGACAAGATGCTCAGACAGAAATGCATTCAACAGACTGCTGAAGCATGTCAACCCACGCTTTCACTGCAAGCTGTATAAATTATATAAACCAAAAAACAATACAGACTAACCCGAACCACACACAGACATACTCACATTCACGCATACACTCACAAACATACGTACAGGTATATGCACACATGCACACTTACACACACGCACACACACACACGCACACACACACAAATGCATACACTTACAAACATACATTCACACATGCACACACACACACACGCGCACACACACACACACACACACACACACACACACACACACACACGCACACACACACAAATGCATACACTTACAAACATACATTCACACATGCACACACACATGCGCACACACACACACACACACACACACACACACACGCATACACTTACAAACATACATACACACATGCACACTTACACACACACATATATGCATAAACTCACAAACATACGTACAGGTATATGCACACATGCACACTTACACACACACACGCACACACACATATGCATACACTTACAAACATACATTCACACATGCACACACACACACGCGCACACACACACATGCATACACTTACAAACATACATACACACATGCACACTTACACACACACACATATGCATACACTTACAAACATACACACGCACACGCACACATACACTTACAAACATACATACACACATGCACACACACACACACACACACACACACACGGGCACACACACACATGCATACACTTACAAACATACATACACACATGCAAACTTACACACACATATGCATACACTTACAAACATACACACGCACACATACACTTACAAACAAACATACAGTTACATACACACATGCACACAAAGACACACTTAAAAACATACACACACTAACACACGCACACAAACACACAGGTAGACACACGCACGCTTACCCTTACAAACATACATACAGTTACATACAGACAGACACACACACACGCCAACACATACAAGCAGACAGATGCACGCATACACTTAAGAACATACATACAGTTACATACGCACATGCACATACACACACAGGTAAGACTCACACATGCATACACTTACAAACATACATGCAGTTACATTCAGACACACATACGCATGCACATACACGCACAGGCACACACATACAGGCAGACACATGCACACATAAACTTACAAACATACATACAGCTACATACGCATATGCACACACACACACACACACACACACACACACACACACACACAGGTAAGAACAAAGATACACACAGACAGACTCCCACATGCATACACTTACAAACATAGATACAGACACGTGCACACACACATACAAAGGCAGACACATGCACGCATACACTTACAAACATACATACAGTTACATACACACAGACACACACACACAAACTTAAATAAACTTACACACACACGCTAACAAACACACAAGCAGACCCACGCATACACTTATAAACATACATATGGTTACACACACACAAAAAACAAAGTTACACGCAGGCAGACACAAACACTTACACCCAAAAGTCTTCACTTATGGTACACACCTGTTCACACAAACAAAGACTTTACTCTCTCTCTCACACAAACACACACACACATTCAACCACACACCCTTAAACAAACACACAGTTTGTTTAATTTACTCATTTACTCACACACACACACACACACACAGGCTCTCTCTCTCCCTCTCTCTTTAATTTTCGGTTCTACGTCTCTCTCGCCCTTTGTGCCTTACTCCAAAATCTTCTCTCCTCTGTACGTCTCCATCCTCCCATTTTTTTATTTCTTCATTTCAATATCAGTCTGACCCCTCTTAACCTGAACACTCTCTCGCTCTCTCTTTCATCCCCTGAGATCTGAGATTCTTACACATCAAGCATTCTGGAAGGGAAATATCTCCCTTACATTCATCGCGAGCATTATGGGTAATGGAACCCCTACTCTCCTTTTACAAAGAATATTTCATTCCATGCTTCACCCCCTAAATCTCTCCCTCGCCCTCTCTCTTTCTGCTACACTACAGGCGTTTAGTTATGAATTCATCCTGCATAAGAGTGTGTTAGTGTATTCAAAAGGAGAAACATGCACTGCTTATAAGTTTACATATGATAGGGTGACCATATTTCAGCTTTCGAAAAAGCGGACAGTCAGTGGGGGCAGGAGACAGATGGACACCCACAGCGGATGGAAAGATCGGGATGGGTGTAAATACTTGACAAATGCGTTAACAACCATGAAACTGTTACTGAACTTTAATACATAAAGCACTACATCATTTCCATTCAACTTTTGGCCTTCAGCAATAGAATAATAACAAACAAATAAAAATGTTTAGCATTTAAATGACAACTTTAAAAAAAAAAACACTGTCTTTTCAAGGCCATAGGTTAAATAAAAATTACTTGCCATTAAAAAAAATAGGCATTGTTAACGCTATTCAGATTTTATGTGCCACCCACTGAAAAGCAAGCTGCTTCTTTGGCTATTGGTTGTTGCCGTGGTGCTTGTCGCTACCCGATCTGTCCCGGGAACACGTTTTGTTCCGCGAAAGTGCGTTTAAAAAAAGTAGTTTGACACAAACGGAACCATACAAACCATACCAGAAATTATTTTATGTATAAACTCTTTATTGAAAATTGCATTCAACATCAGAAGACATTAAACAAATTACAATATGTAATGGTTTGGAGAAATGTACTGGACGAGGGATAGGCTACACTGCCCTTTCAAGAGAGGAAAATAGTCTTTTTTAAATTAATTTTGTTACTTTTTTATTTTATTTATTAATACCAACGAAACAACAATATAAAAATAGGATATGCGTCATAATTGGGAAATGTTTTTTATTTAAAAAAATGTATTTGTTTAATGTCGTTTGATGTTAAGTGCCATTTTCTATAAAGAGTTAAAAATATATATTTAAGGTATGGAACAAGTTGTGTCAAACTACTTTTTTTTTAACTACCGTAAATGGTTTTGGCTAGAAGTCGACACACTTTCGCACATGCGCGGAACAAATCGTGTTTCTGGGACGGATCAGGTAACGACAGTGCTGAGGTAATGAGATGCGCTTTGTTTACGTACGTGCATGCGTATGTGCTTACATACGTACATTACCGACCAATGGTGGCTAGCAAGAAGTGGTTGCTTTGCAAAAATTATAAAACGCATGCAATGAATGACGACTTTAGAACACAAAACCCGAATCCCGGATATTTTAGGAAATTTCGAAATCCCGCCCGGACGCAGTTTTTTTGTCTCAAAAAGAGGACATGTCCGGGAAAAAGAGGACGTATGGTCACCCTAACATATGAGGCCTAAAAAGTGTGCAAATCATGTATAAATTATACATCATTTTGCTTAAGAAACTTTAATTTGGGTGACAGCAATAAACAATAGACTAGAGAGATATGCACACTAGATAGTGTTCACTAGTTGCACACAAGATACAGTACTTTACTGACACTACAGGATTTGTGTACATGCAACTGCAAATAAATTGTGATAAATGTGTCGCTGCCGCTTTTACACATGTTCAGTAAAAATGAATTGCAAGGTAATAAATGTAACTACAGCCCATGACTGTGGTGGCTCGTAATTCAAGGATGTAATAGCGTACCCCAATAAACGTACACTGTCTTACACTGAAAGATATATGTTCCCTTCTCAATGAAGTACATACTTTTAGTCAGAAGTATGCAAATCAAGATCTGGCCGTGATGTTCAAAATTCTTGTATTTCATTTCTCTACCTTTTTATCTAATGGCCGGTCAAACACTTACAAGCCCAGAGCGACACTATCAGATGAAACACTTTAGCGGTACTTCAGTGTGTGCGTGCGTGTGTGTGTGTGTGTTGAGAAGTCCCCAGGGAAGATGATAGCCTGCTCTTAAGTGAATGGCTTTTCTGATGGAGGAAGTGTTCGATAACTCCACAGGCCAAAAGCCTCTGATATTCCCGTCACCAAATGCAGCCGCAGTGGAGCTGGAACAGAGATATCATTTATTATAAATTACATGAATGAAGATTTGTGCTCAAATACACAACCTATTTATATTTGTAATCAATGACGTGAAACACCTGTTAACCGAACAACTGTGTAAATGACAACACAGATGTGTGTTGGATATCAGGATAGTTCACCCAGAATTGACATTCTGTCATGATTTAATCACCTTTATGTCATTGCAAACCGGTGAGTTTCTTCTGTAGAGCACAAAAGAAAATATTGTTACAAACGGCAGTAATTGAACCCCATTGTTGACTTCCATTCTTCAAAATATCTTCTTTTGTGTTCCACAGACAAAAAGAGGTTTTGAACCACATGAGAGGGAATAAACGACGACAGATTTTTCTGTTTTTGAATGAACAAGCCCTTGGCTATATTTAATGATATGGCACATTTTCCTCGAAGGGTTAGTTCACCCAAAAATCAATGTTACTATATAAATAACCCTTATATAATTTTAAGCAGGTTTGCTTACTCATTTATTCAGGTAAAAAATATTTTTTGTCATCTTTATATTGTGTATATTTAAAGGGTCCGTTAACCCAAAATGGAAAATTCTGTCATCATTTCCTCAACCTCAAGTTGTTCCAAACCTATATACATTTCATTGTTCTGTTGAACACAAAGAAAGATATTTGGAAAAATGTAAGCGCTGACATTTCTGGGACATCATTGACTACCATTGTAGGAAAATGACTGTATCGTTCTGTTAAACACAAAATGAGAATTTAATGAATTTAGGAAAGCAAACAGTTCTGGGTCACATTTGAGTACCATTTTAACTTTCTTACTATGATGTCCCAGATATATCAGTTGCTAAGACTCATGATTATTATAACAGAACAAAGAAATGTATACAGCTTTAGAACAATGTGTGGGTGAGTAATTCACGAAAGAATTTTCATTTTTGGGTTGATTGTCCCTTTAAAGGAACAGTTCACCCAAAAATAAAAACTGCTTTATTCACATTTAACATGAAACCTGTATGACATGAGTTTCATCACCTGTGCCCTCATTGGTAGTCGCCCAGTTGCATCATTGCTCTTTTGCATAATGTCAAACTCGGTTCAGTCAGTCGTATCTTCTGTGGTCAGTCAAAGCGCCATCTGTCAGAAACAAATGACTTATGACAGTGGCTTTGTCAATGCACCCTTACGATGAGAAAGAAAACAAGCAGAATTCTGCTTTAATCTTTCTTTCTTTTTTTCTTTCTTCTTTCTTTCTTTCTTTCTTTCTATCTTACTTTCTTTCTTTCTTTCTTCTTTCTTTCTTTCTTTCTTTCTTTCTTTCTTTCTATCTTTCTTTCTTTCTTTCTTTCTTTCTTTCTATCTTACTTTCTTTCTTTCTTTCTGTCTGTCTGTCTGTCTTTCTTTCTTTTTTTTGTTTCTTTCTCTATGTGTATGATTGAACCCATGCTGAGAAGTCACATTACCCATATTGCCACACACTGGGAACATACTGCAGGGAATAAACAGCCTTTGTGTGTGTGTGTGTGTGTGTGTGTGTATGTGTAAGACATAGAAAGGGATATGGACCATTTTCGACGGTTATGGATGATTATATGCTTAACCACAGTAGGGAACAAGTCATTGAGTCTTGATACACACACAAATACACACACTCCCTGTGTAAAAGAAATTCTCACGGGGATCATAATGAAGGTGAAGGGAATGCTGGGAATGAGCCGAGTCTAAATCTCCTACTTTATCACACCCCAACCTCTCATCACCACTTGTGTGTGCATGCGTGTTTGCAAGACAAAGGCACTTGGGTTTTTGAGGTTGTGTACAGTTTTAAACATGCAAAAGAATAAAACATCAAATGTCACACTTTACACTGCAAGTTAACAAAGCAGTGGGTCGAGAAATGAGGGAGACAACACAACAAAACTAGATTGTTCCAATTAAAATGGCATAGCATCCAAGCACACTGCGCAATTTCTGCTTTTAAAGCGAGCAATCTGGATTTTGTTTGTGAGCCAACATACACTTATACGCACATTAACATGTCAAATAAACAGAGCCAAAGATCAGTCTCCCAAATCTCTGCCTCTCCTAGAATCTCTCTCTTCAATTAGAATGAAATGAAACTCATCATGAGGATTCAGAATCAAATCGCCGCTTATTAATGTAATTGAATCTCACGCAGAGATTCAACAGAGATGCCATGAAACCAGAAGAGACATTTGATCTGTTTAAATAATTAAAATATTCATATTAACGACATCATCAGGGTGTGCGATCTGTGTGTGCGTGTTTGTGTCTGCGCATGCATGAAATGGGGACGATTACATTTGTACGTATAGGTGAGTCGTCTGTCTCTTTCATTCTTGTCTGGTTTAATATCAAGAATCATTCTCTCTTTATCCTGTCTGCTGGTAGTATATTTCATTTCTTTAGTTCATTCTTCAAAGGAGTCCAATGAGGTTTGTGCTGAGGTCTTGATGCTACACACGCTGATATAAACATCTTTTGATATTTTATACTCTCTGGCTTTAGCTTGAACGTAAATGCACTTGAAACACTTAAATGTACTCACTTGTTGGCAGAATATTCGCATGTATTCAGAAAGTGAATTAAAATGCGATTATAACCACACATTTCAGCGCTGTTTTTAAACGGCTTTATCAGATGCATCCTCCCGGTACAAAATTAACTTCCGGTCTTGTGTTTGTTTATTGGTCTGGCTAGTGGGCAATAATATAACTATATTTTATAATAATATTAATTTATCAGAATAATTGAATGTGTGATAATTGTATTAAGTAAACAATTTGTTGAATTTTATTGTGTTTAAACAATTTGTCGAATGGGTCGTGTAACTGCCGCATTTCAGTTTAGCACAGTAAATAATACCGGCTAGACTTTTCATGATAGCTAATGTCATGTAGATGTTCTTTTTTTACTTGTTATCAGAAATAATCTGCAGGGACTCTATTCTTTGCGGATGTATACCAAAAGTTGAGTTTGGACAGCAAAAGCACGCATGCGCAGTAACGTTTGTTTATGCTGTTGCTTTCAAACCGTTTTCTTTAAATTTCCTTTTATCACCACAAGTGGTACGTTTGATGTGCTTATACATTAGAAACATTTGGCTTATTTACACATCAGCATTGGGTGAAAAAGGGACAAAATCATTCGTTGAGTAAAGATGACCTAAAAATTGTTTTATACGTTATTTGACCTAACAACGGGTTAAAACCACCCACACTTTTAGGTTGAAAAACCCAGAAAAGGTTTATCAACAAACCAATGGTTGGGTCATCCTTTAAAATGAACTTTTTGCATTCAATTTACCAGACATTGAACTTGTGTTTTACAATAATTTTTTATTTATTGTTTGGGTTTTTGACAAATGAGAGTTGATCCCCTCGCAGAGCTGTTTGTGTTTCTGTCTATATAGCACAAATGAATCAATCTGTAATAGAGGTTTCACGATGGTCGGGATGTTTTCCTATACTAAGTCAGTTGCTTGAATTTTGTTTCATTTCATACGAACTCTACTTGCATTTGGCACTTGTACGTGTTAATGCTGGACGGTGTTTGTTTAGTATTGCTATGCTTTGGAGCCTGACTTTGTCTCCGGAATCTGAATATTTGGGCTCGAAATCTGGATGTGCATTCATTCAATACAACTGCAAAACATTTGGATCGAATGTGCTGTAAAGCCGCCATGTTTGTTGAATGGTATGCAGGGTCATTGTTTGGAGAGCAGGTTTGTTATTGGAAGGCTGTGTTTAAATGATTTCGCTTTCAGCAGCTGTTCCTTTTTCCTCATGCCTTTGATTCGCCAACGTCTGGATCTGCCTGATTGGAAAGGGAACGTGATGGTCCAGCCTGATTAATTCCTGCAGTCGAGCTTGGACGAAGCCATGTTTTATGAAGGCACAAGCCACACAGGAGTGTGCGAGTATGTGTGTGTGTCGCTATAAAGCCTGAAGGTATTGTCAGTGCAGATCAACAACAGAAAGAAGAGAAAATACTGCTGGCGTTTTCGCCGTCAAATGTTTACGTGTAAATAAACGAACAAAACCACAAATGAGAAAGTGAAAAAAAGGTTTAAAGGGGTCTCGGATGCGTTCAGGAATCTATCAGTGCAGAGATGTCAAATGGCCAGAGCCAAAGTGTCAAGGCCATCTGTGAAGAAGATCTGTGTGTGTGTGTGATAGAGAGAGAGATGCGCTGCTGGTGATGTTTTTCTGTTCCATGTACGTCTCTAGAGTTTCAATGTGCTTTCATGTGTGTGTGGTGCGTAGAACTACAGAGAGACAGATTTGCCCATCAGATGATGAGAACTGGAAGTTCTTCATTTCTTCAGGCTAGTTCGAGGGATGTGGAAACACGCACGCACACGCATGCACACACACACACAAAAATAGTTTTGCTATAATGCTTGAGACCTTTGCATTGACTGTATTGTTACTGAGCTACTGAAATGTTTATATATTCGATCACTTCCAGTGTTTAACCTCATACCATCACGTAAAGATCAATTGTAATTCATCTCCAAATACTGTTAACACAATATGGTCAGTAGCTGTAAATGGTTGGATACTACTTATTCTTTATATTGATTTTTTCCAACTTTTAGATAAATAACAAACTTGTCAAAACTATGAAGTCGCACTATTGTGAGTTTGGAATTATGTTGTGATGAAGACAGTGTTGGGTGTAACTAGTTACTAAGCATTTAGTTACTGTAATTTCTCTTATTTTTCCTGCAATTTAATTACAGTTACTTCTGATGTAATTAAACGTAATACTTTGCGTAATATATGCGTGTGCAATAGTGGAATTGACATCACAATTCAAAGTCTAACAAAGTCTAAGTCTAAGTAAAATCTGTGCTTTAATGTATAATTCTCACATTTGTAATACTTTGGTCGGTTAACAAGAATACTTGTTGTAGTTTGATATTATTAATTTGAATGATTTAAATAAGCCGTTTCATGTCTATCCTTGAATCACTTAACTAATTAAGGTTAATGTAGGATATAGAAAGTAATTAGTAATAAGTAACTAAATACTTTTTTGACAAGAGTAATTTGTACAGTAATCTAATTACACTTTTGAAAATGTAATCAGTTACTAGTAATTTTTCAGAGTAACTTACCCGACACTGGACGAAGATCCAGTATTTTATATTTTAATTAAATTCACTTTTTGAATAAAAGAAAATGATATGCTAGCATAGTTATATTTAGAAGTCATTTAAGACATTTAAAGGGATAGTTCACCAGAAAATTACTCAACCTCAAGTTGTTCCAAACTTAACTCTTTTCCAAAACACAAAGAAAAATATTTTGAAAAATGTTAGCAACAGAGATTTGTAGGGCACCATTGACTACTATAGTAGAAAAAAATAAAATGTAGTCAAAGTTTGTTTTCCTTAATTCTCCAAAATATCTCATTTTGTGTTCAACAGAACAAAACAAATTACAACAATTTTTCTATTGTAGTCAATGGTGCCTTAGAAATCTCAGTTGCTAACATTCTTCCAATCCGCTAACATTTACATTACCATTTATGCATTTGGGAGACGCTTTTATCAAAATCGACTTACATAGGATTGTACCAAACATTTATTTCTCACTTTGTGCAATCCCCTGGTATCGAACCCATGACCTTGGAATAGCTAACACCATGCTCTAACCACTGATCTACATTAAAGCTTGAAGTTCCATAAGTCACTACGGGCTATAGATGCAAGTTTGTTTTTCCAATGCTGGCTCGCAAAACCGGTCTCCACAAGAACACAAGTCCGTTCTTTCATTTTTCAAATTGAGAAACGGCCCTTACAGTATCTCTGCGAATCCCTATACACACATAATACATGTGCAAATGTGTAGACGGTTTCATCTGCAACAACATAAACAAACGCTATGTGGCCCAAACTGAACTTCCTGTATACCTCCACAAAGAATCAATAACTGTTTAGTAGTTTTAATTGCATTTAGTACGATTAATATACAAAAAATATGTTCTGTATATAAATTACATATAAAATAATTTGTTATATTATAACCAAACACAGATCGGAGGTTAACTTCGGGCCAGGCATGTCCGTCCGATAAAACCGTCTACAAATCCACCTGTATTCAGTGCAGGAAAATTATGTGACAGTGAACAAAACAGATTAAATTGATATGCATTTTGCAGATGCATTATGTGGCTGAGTGTAAATGAAAATTGCATAACTAATCAGACACAAAACCACCGATCAAGATTCATGAAGTGACTAAATGTAATTTGGCCCAATTATATTTTCCATCTTCTAAACGTACACCTTCGGCATGATTTTCAATAAGAAATTATTTATTATGCTCATTAGGTCTCCTCATGTTGCCTTATGGGGATTGCCGGCCGTTCACCGCCACGCAGGTGATTCCAGGTTTTACTTTCCCTATGAGATTTATATCCTCATATGCAGCCAAAACATGACCACACACACACTTAAGTGTGTGAGAAAGAGATGGAGAAAGTTTGTGTGTGTGTTTGATCAAGTGGGGGAGAGACTTCATTATAGAAGAATATTCCCCTGCAAAGAAAGCTTTAATTGAGAAGTCTGATTAAATATTTATGCACAGAATTATTAACCTCGCTAGGTCTCGGTAAGATCAAAAGGACCAGAGAAATGACAGTAAGAGAAAGAGACCTACCACGTGTATTCTGCACAAAATGCATGGATTTAATTCTAATTAGTCTAACTTCTGTTCTCGCTTCTAAACATCCAAAGATTTGGCAAAACTTTGCTCTTAACTGGTAAGATCAAACGTTAGTTTAAAAGTTAGAGATGTGAGAAACTTACATGTTTAGTGGCCAGAAGTGCAGCTTTGGAAAATGGAAGTCTTCACATTTTATTCGTTGAAAAGAATTTATAGGGGTGATATGACACGGCTGAACCGAATATTATCGTTTGTTTTCAGATGTAATGCAATGTGTATACTTGATTTAGGTTTAAAACGCTGTATTTTCCACATATTGTGCATGTTTGTATCTCCTCTTTGCCCGCCTCTCTGAAACACACAGATTTTTTACAAAGCTCATCGCTCTGAAAAGCGAGGTGTGCTATGATTGGCCAGTTAACCAGTGCTTAGTAATTGGTCAAATACTGCAAGCGTGTGACGGAAATGTAACACCTCTTACCATATTTGGAACGTCAGGTTCTAAAGTAATTACACTGACAGGTACACCCACCTTACTTAAGTATACATTTGGACAATCTGTGCATTTTTGTACATTTTAATAAAGTATAATATATCTAATATATCTACTGATATGCATTAGGCTAGTTTGCCTTATAATGTAGATTTGTCAACTAAATAGCCTACCTTTTTTCATTTTGTACCATTGCACCTCATATTTGATGGTTTAATAAACCATGAATTAAAAGCAAATCCTGTAAAAATGTTAAGTGCTATAAATGTAACCGTTTTGTACATTCTCTAAAGAAAATATGTTTATTTGCACCATTAATGAACATTCTTGAATGGCCTCAAACCCTTTTAGCCGTAATTGGAGTCTTTATTTTTAGGAGTGAATTATTTATTTAAAAACATCCTCCGTCTCTTCAGAATGCTGGGACTTCTTTACATGTGATATGCAGTGACAAGCTCTGGTTATTTCTTAGGATGTTTACGCTGTTCATTTTTTATTAGCATTCAAAACGCGTGGTGAAGCCCCGTGTGCTTCCAGGCAGAAGCTGATTACGTCCACGTGATATGCATGTATGTGACAACGTCAGTCGCCGGTGAATTTCATTTCATTGAACGTTTAGGAGGCACGCGATCTCACTATTTAAATTCCACGCATTTGTGGGAATTGGAGTGCTTACAAATCCTTTTTAAACAACAGGTTATTTCATTTTAATCAAGATTACATCCTACACGCATGATGAAATGGAGCATGAGGTAGCAGGTACTAGACATCTGTGTTAGTCTGGTTTCAGTTCGGTGCTTTTGAATCTCTTTGTTTCGATATAATTTTATGATCCGCACGTTATAGCTTTTGGTTGTAAATATGTTTTGTTATACAGCGGGTTATGATATTGGCTTTGGATTGTGGCAGATTGCATTGTTATACTTGGATTCCAGGAGTTTACGATGCGTTCGGTGATTTTCTGCTAGCTGAATATTGTTTCCTCTGATTCTGACATGGGCGTGTCTATGAGAACGGACAGATGGGGGGGTGGGTGTACAGTAATGAGATGAATATAAGAGAGACAGAGTGTTTTATTGAAGGCTGTCCGGAGCCAAACTCTGCAGGGAGCGACTTTAATCCCCGTCAGAGACCGAAACATCTTAATGCTGAGGAGAGGTGGACAGATAGAGAACATCTTGATATATATTTGCATCAGTGTACAATTAGGGATTGTGTGTGTGTGTGTGTTGCCATTGTAGACGGATGGCAGAGGGACAAGACTGCTTCACCTTCTCAAGGACAAACGGAGATTAACGACCCTCCGCCCCTGCTCTCTTAACCCCCATGGTATCACACACGCACACAGGCACGCATGCACACACACACTTGTCTAAATCCGAAAGAACACAAGAATTATGAACACAAGGATTACAATCAAAGATTTGGCCTCCAAGAAATTTCCAAGTTTGTCCTAGGAGCTTTTGGGAATTTATCAAGCAAACACAAACACAATTTGACCATCTTCTATAGCACTTTTTTTTATTTTAAGTTTTGCAAATCGTTATAAAACGCATATAGTAATAAGTCTTTTATGTAATTGTGGGAAAATTTGTTGATGACAGATCATTCATATACTGTATATACACTCGGACTCGAGTTGCATTTTAAAAGACTTCAGACTCGACTTCAGACTTGACCTGAAATGAATTCAGACTTGACTCGACATAAATGACTCAAAAAATGAGTCTTTTATCCTTGACTTACTGATAGCATAAGGAAAGAATGTGTATATCGATAAAAATAACTTGTATCATAGAATTTCATGACGGACATTTCACTACGTATTCCGTGTAATCTTCAGTCACAAGAAACATGGCGGGAGCCTCTCCACTTCTCACGTTCAGTTATATTTATGTGTCAGAATCAGGAACTTCAGGAAGATCAGCTAGATGCAAAGAATGTGGGAAAATAATTAAAGACACCGGAACGACGACATCTTACTTTATTTGGCATCTAAGAACGCATACACAAAGGTAAGTATTACTGTGATTTGACGGCACAGGTATTTAGAATATAAAAAAGTAGCCATTAAAACTAGCACTGTTTTAATCAATATTTTTGTAGAATGTGAATGTCCAGTATTTTTTATTTATGTACGTTAATCAGCATGCATAGTACAATTTAAGGCTGACTTAAATCAACTGGAATATAATATATATACACAACAAACACACGCATATATACAGATAATTATACATGCGACACACATATACTGTATAATGTATAAATACAAACATTTATTTTGGAATCAATTAATTTTGAACAGTTACCCACTACTAAAGTCACTTAAACTAAGTTTAAAACTCATTACTATTCTGTAATGATCTCCTAGAGAAACTGTGATGAATAATAAAGAGAAGCTGAAATGATTTGAACCCTCTTCAGTTTGTACAATGACGGAAGGTTCAAAGGATGAGCTGAGAGACACACCCGCAGGAGTCACAGGTGACAGGTGACCAGACTGTCACATCAACACAAGAACACATTTTATTCACCAAATGTCACCTGTTTGATTATTATTCCTAAAATAATACTGAAATCTTTTTTGTTCTGTTAAAGTTCACCAAAGTCTGTGGCTCTTGTAGCTTCAGCTTCCCAGCATCTAGGACTCGAGCCAGCTCGGATTCTCTCTTTGAGACGTTATTAAATTCTGAAACATCTTTACCACATGCTGCGGCTATCAAAGATTCTGACATGTGTATTCCCCACCAGTTTCACTTAAAAGCCTTTAAAGGATATGAGGAAGGGAGCTGAGGGTTGTGAAAAGTTTCTACTGCGTTCTTTAAAATGTAGCATACGGTCCTATTCATTGTTGTTACAATTGTTCAAACTTACGTTCAATTCAATGCTCTACTTTATGAAAGAATGCTTTTAAGAATGATTTAAAGATAAAAAGTTGATTCAATAAATCTTCATAAAATATAATTATTATTAATATTTTAAATGTCCACTGTATGAAATTTGGAGGCATCTAGTGGTGAGGTTGCGAATTGCAACCAACGGCTCACTCTGTCACCTCTCCATTTCGAAGCACTAAGGTGGCTAACACACAACTTATATGTCGCCACGTTGTCGTTTCTTTGCCGAAGGAGATTACATATTAACAAAACACCGTTTGTCCGTTTAGGGCAATTGTAGACACAACATGGCGAATTCCATTTAAGGTGACCCGCCGTGTATGTAGATATTATATTGTATTTCTTTCAATAGATCCTCCAAAAGATAACACACCTTTAAGCATGTTGAAAATAGCTTTTACTATTGTCATAAATAACACAAGATAGTATTTAATTCTTTTTTTTTTTCATATATTTTTTTTTATTGAGATAACTCAAAAAACAAAATCAAAAAATGTTTACAGAAATATTCTGATCTCTTTTACATATTGAAAGTAGAGAAATAATAAAATAAAGAAAATTGGATAAAATAACTTGACAATAACTTATACAGAAAGTGGGAAACCAATATCAAATTAACATGTAAAAAATCATAGTAAAAAAAAATCATAATAATAATAATATTAATGATGATAATAATAATAATTATATATATCTATATATATATACACATACACACACATACATATATCCACATATATACACAAGTACATACGTATATACACCCATACATACACATACACATGCATACACATACATACACATATATATATATATATACATACATACATATATATATATATATATATATATCAAAATAAAAATAAAGGGCCTGTATATACGTTAGTACACATAAATATACATAATTTCATAGCTAAATAATACTTGGCCCAGCTTAATGCATAGAACTTCTATAGTACAGTTGTGAGATTTAGGACAATACGAAATGTATAAAAATATAAAGGAGACATAGACAGGTAATCAGGGTACTGTTACTTTAAATGTAATGGTGTTTAAATGCCTTAAACCACATTTAAGATGTTACTTAGATCTAAATTCAAAATAAAAGATACAAAGGGTTTCCAAATATTCTCAAAATAAAAAAGCTTCCCTTTTAATGTATATGTTATCTTTTCCATAGCTAAACAGAAGGACATATTGTCGATCCACTTTATGATAGAAGGCATTTCTAATCTTTTCCAGTACAGAGCAATTAAACGCTTAGCCTGAAGTATGCCTATGTCAATCAATTTACGGATATTACTACAGAGTACAATATGGTTTGGAATACTTCCCAAAATAAAAATCTCTGGTTCCATTGGAAGATTTACTGAGACCAGTTGGTAAATTAATGCCGCCACCTCTCTCCAAAACTCTTTCACCTTAGGGCAGGACCACAAACAATGTAGAAGAGTACCTTTGTCACTTGAACATTTAATGCATGTGTCTGGAATATTCGGGTTTATTTTGTTCAGCCTCACTGGCGTAATATATGTTCTCATTAACCAGTTGTATTGTATCAGTTTAAGACTGCTATTGAATGTTTGTGATTGTGCTTTCATACATATTTCCTCCCACTTAATTAAAGGGATGTTTGATTTTAAGTCCTCATTCCAACGACTCAATTTATCTTTCGATGATTCCTTAGAATTTAACTCTAACAATGTATAAAACTGAGATATTAAGCCTTTAGACTGTGGGTGTTTAGAAAATAAATTTTCCAGAGGTGTCTTGGTAGGTTTTGTATGCTTTTCACCCTGATTAGAAAAAATATAACTTCTGAGCTGTAAAAATTTAAAGAAATGCTTTTGGGGGATATTAAATTGTACTACCAGTTCTGCAAAGGACATTAAATCTTTTCCCTTATATAAGTCCTCAATTGTTTTCAGTCCTTTATCATACCAAAGTTTAAATCCAGAATCCATGCTCGCGGGTTTGAAATATTCATTTCCCCATATTGGAGTAAAACATGATAAAGTATTGGGCTGGCCTAAATATTTGTGTACATCAAACCAGACTTGAATTGTATTTAAAAGAATTGGATTAAAAGATACCATCTCTTTCCTTTTCCTGATATTTTTAATATCTGTCGAATATAGATAGAGATTAAGGGGCAAGTTTGATTTTATAAAGGAGGTTTCGACATCTAACCAAGGAGTGCTTATTTCAGAGGAAAAATAGTATATAATAGCTCGAAGTTGTGCAGCCCAATAATACCACTCTAGCTTGGGAAATTGGAGACCTCCTTTATTATATGGTAGATATAATAGTGACAATCGAACACGAATTCTTTTATTGTTCCAAATAAAATTTGTAAATAGCTTACGAAGTGTAATAAAAAAGGAAGAAGGAGGACATAAAGGGACATTTTGAAAGAGATGTAGTATTTTAGGTAATATATTCATTTTTATTGTATTTATACGACCAATTAAAGAAATAGGTAAACTATTCCATCTTTCGATGGATTTAGAAATGTTGTCTAATAGGGGTTGATAATTAATTAAGGAAATATGATCTATATTAGCTGTAATTTTTATACCCAGGTAAGTGAAGGAATCTACTACGTTCAAGTGTGACATAGCTAAGGTTTGACAATCCTTCTTGTCCATTAAAAGAGTACTTGATTTGCATTTATTTATTTTATAACCAGAAAAGACACCAAAGGATGAAAGAAGTTGCATTAGAGAAGGGATAGAATGAGCTAGATTTGTTAAATACAGAATTACGTCGTCTGCGTACAAAGAAATACGGACATCTGTAGTACCTACTTTGATGCCGTGGATATTGCTGTGTGACCTCACTGCTATAGCTAATGGCTCGATTGCTAAAACAAAAAGAAGGGGTGAAAGGGGACACCCTTGGCGGGTTCCCCTTTTAATGTCAAAAGACTTGGAAATAATATTATTAGTAAGGACTCCAGCTTTAGGAAGCGTATAAAGTATATTTATCCACTTGCAAATATTTCTTCCAAACCCAAATCTCTTAAGAGTTTCAAATAGGTAGGGCCATTCCACCCTGTCAAAGGCCTTCTCGGCGTCTAAAGACAGGATGGCTGTATCAGATGTTCCTTTCCTAAGATACAAAACATTGAGTAGAGTTCTAACATTAAGGAAGCCCTGTCTACCCATAATAAATCCATTCTGATCATGAGAGATTAATTCGGGTAGCAGAGTCTCTAACCTCTTCGCCAGTAATTTACTCAGTATTTTTACATCTGTATTAAGAAGTGAAATTGGTCGAAATGATTCGCACTTGGTTTTAATTTTGTTAGGTTTAGCAATTAATGTAATGAGGGCGCTTCTTAAAGTTTCTGGAAGAGAACCAGTAACAAAGGACTCTTTAAACATGTCTAAAATAGGAGTAATAAGTTTACCTTTAAATTTTTTATAGAAATCTACATTAAGACCATCGGGTCCTGATGTTCGGCCAGCCGTTAGACTCTCAATTGCCTCTATAACTTCTTCTTCTGTTATATCTACTTCCAGAGATATTTTTGATTCTGCAGAAATAGTAGGTATATATAGATTGTCCAAAAAGACTGATTGTGCATTATTATTATTATCTGAGTACTCCGAGGTATATAAATTCTCAAAGAAATTTCTAAAAGTGTCATTTATCTTTACTGGGTCCAAGATCATATTACCATTACTATCTTCAATAGAATTTATTGTTCGTTCAGATTGGATTTGTTTAAGTCTCCAAGCCAACAATTTCCCAGCTTTTTCACCTTGATCATAATACTTTTGCTTTAGCATGCTCAGACTATCTGCTGCTTTTTTGGCCGACAGTTCGTTGTACTTAGCTCTAAGGTTTAGTAATTCATGATGAATGATCGTTTCATCTTTATGTGATTGTTTTCTTTCAAGGATTTTAATTCTTGCGCCAAGCTCTATTAGTTCTTTATTGAAACCTTTTGATTTAAAACCTGTGAAACTTATTATGATGCCTCTAATATAAACTTTAAATGCTTCCCACCTGATACTAGCTGAGGTTTGGGTCGTGTTAATATCAAAGTAAGTATCTATCTGTTGAGTAATATATTCATTAAATTCTTCATCTAGAAGCCATTTAGGATGAAATCTCCAAAGTGAAGACGTACGTTGTAACTTATTATCAGTATAGGAAAATGATATCGGAGCATGGTCAGAAATAACAATAATGTCATAACCACAATCAGTAACATTTGACATAAGTGTTGCTGAAATGAAAAAATAATCAATTCTGGAATAAGATTGATGTGTTTTAGAAAAACACGAATACTGAACTTCTTTAGGATGTAAGTATCTCCACATTTCTATCAGGTTTAAGTCTTTTATAAGACAATTAAGAATCTTTCTGGTTTGTCTATGTGATTTATCAGAACCAGATGAACGGTCTATACTTGGGTCCAGTGTACAGTTGAAGTCCCCTCCTATGATATAAAATCCAGAAAGGGTAGATAAGGTTAGAAGAAGGTTGCTAAAGAATTTTGGGATATCGTCATTAGGACCATATATGTTGACAAGAGTCAATGTTGTGGTTACTAAGGTCCCTTGGACAATAAGACATCTACCTGAAGGGTGCTGTGTTATTTTAACCATTTGAAATGGAATAGATCTGTGGATCATTATAATAACACCCCTTGCTTGGGAACTAAATGAGGCTGAAAATACCTGGCCCTGCCATCTGTTACGTATTCGGTGCATATTCTTAGGCATTAGGTGCGTTTCTTGAAGGAAAACAATTTTACATTTAAGTTGTTTTAATCTAGTCATTACTTGTTTAATTTTAGTGAGTGTGTTCAACCCCCTACAGTTCCATGAAGTAAATTTAACATCAATAGTCTTTGCCATAGAGTGTTATATCGTAAGATAAACCAATATTCTCACTTCTTACTAAACCAGAAGTCATATATACCTTGTGCAAGAAAGAAAAACAAAAAAAAAATAAAAAAAATATTAATTTGGTTACAACAACCATCAACCTATAAACACAAAAACTTTTAATCATCCTCATTACGACCTGCCGATAACCACCAGCAGATCTAAACCTGTCTCTACTACCCACTTCCTCTATTAGGTTAGCCACCACAGCTTAGGTTAAGAAAACAAACAAAACTAAAAAAAAAACTTATTGTAAATCGCGTTACGGTTTCAATCCTGCTACATGATTTAATTAATTTCATAGTGAAAAGTGAAACTTGTTCCACTTAATTATATAGTGTCAAATTGCACTTGTTAGAATAATGTCACCAACCTACAAATTCTTTAGAAATTCTTCAATATCCGAAGGATTTTGAAAAAAGTGGGACTTGCCACTGACAGTCACCCGAAGACGCGCTGGAAAGATGAATCCATAAGCTAGTCCTTTAGCACGCAGTTTTTTCTTGACTTCGTCGAAGTGCCTCCGTTGTTTATTTACATCAGCAGAGAGATCTGGAAAAAGCATAATCCGATGGTTTTTAAACAGTACATCTTTCTTCTCTCTGGCAGCACGCATCACTCGCTCCTTGTCTCTATAATCCAGAAACTTTGCGATCATCACTCTCGGGAATGAGCTTGTGTCCATACCGGGCTTTCGCATCCCGTTGATTCTATGTGCTCTCTCTATGGACAATGGTTTTCGTAGCGGTTCCATATCCAGCGCCTCAGGTAACCAGCTTTCTAAGAATGCACATGCATCCGTACCCTCCGACTTTTCCGGTAGGCCAAGGAGCCTCAGATTTGAGCGTCGACTACGATTCTCCAGATCATCTACTTTCCAAAGAAGACCATTCACATTCTTTTCGAGAGTTTTGTTCATCGACTTAAGTGTAGTGACTGCATCTTCGGTCTGTGAAATGCGCTCCTCTGCTTGTGTTAGCCTTCCGGTACATTCAGCTACTTGATTCTTGATATCTTGTACCGCCAAAAGAACGGTTTTAAATTGAGAAGCCATATCAACTTTCACTGAATGTATTGCTTGAAGAATATCATTTGTGTCACCGTGTAGATCACTTGCTTGGTCTCCACTCGTCAGAAGGTTATCTCCACCATGTGCATCTCGCGGCAGTACCTCCGGGCCTTCAGAGTCAGATGTGATCTCTGTGTTTTCAGGTTTTTTCAGCTTCTGCTTTACTTGTTTAGGCGACATCTTTGAAAGCATATATTTTAAGATATTTTGTTAAATCTGTAGCGGACCTAACCCGCGCGTCTCTTCAGCTGCGTGGCATAACCGGAAGTCCCCGATAGTATTTAATTCATAGACTTTTGGTAAATTTCTGGAAGTACTTAGATCACATCCATTAGATTTAAATAGTATAAATCAAACCGTACAAACGTTTTAACATTACGTCCTTCAGTTCAGATTAGTAAAATACACACGTGCATATGGAAAAATGAGCAAGCATGTGCGGGAGGGTCCAGTCAGACTTGAGTTAGACTGCAGGTGACAGACTGTCTGACTGGATCTTCACTGAGGTTCTTACAATCACTGTGGGCCAACTATAAAACAACCTGGAGTGCCATTCTGGTCTCATGAGCTTTCAAACGACCGCCCTATGAAACTTGAGAGCTCAGCCCAAACCCGTGTGTGTGTGAACGAGAGCACTATTTTCCACCTCGATTGAAGCGCATCACTCACCTCTTGTTTTCTCTCACGGGACTTTGTAAAGGTGCAAGTGAGCTTGACGTAGGGCATCCGTCAGTCTTCCCTCAAGGGTTTTATTTGGAAAACGTAAGAAACAAGACATTCAAACAAATTTCATATTCACTCGATGTAGGACTGCTGGTATGATTAATTGTATCAATTTTGTTGTGCTATTAATTGTACTTGATGAATGCGTTTAATGGACAGATCTAATTAAAATGAATGGAAGGAATGTGCGCATGTTAGAGTCAATGTGGTATCATTAGTGGTGATTGTTATCGCAAGATAAAATGGTCAATAGTGTGTGTGTGCAGTATAGAAGTCATTATATTTATATGGAAAGTCCCCATGATGAATAAAAACATGTGTGGGCATGTGATGATTCCACATGAAATCTCTGGAAGACTTTGTAAAGCAAAATTGTCTCGGGAGCGGAGTGATATATGGAGCAATCCATTACACACAGACATATTAACATGCTATGCATAGACAATCACCTTCATGTGCATGTCTATCTCGCTCTCCTGTCTCTCTCTCTCTCTCTCTCTCTCTCTCTCTCTCTCTCTCGCCAGTGATCCTCTGTGAGTCATATTTCTATCACAGACTGGATGGATCTCGAAGTGACATTTTTATGGAATTCATGAGAACAAAAGAGAGATTACGACATTAGGTCCAGCCAATCACACCCATCGCTGCATTAAAGGGACAGTTACATTTATGCATTTGGCAGACGCTTTTATCCAAAGCGACTTACATTGCATTATACTATCCATTCATTGTATTGTATGTGCACTCAGTTTCATCATTTACTTACCCGCATGTTTCAAACCTGTATGACCCACTTTGTTCTGCAAGACACAAAAGAAGATATTTTAAAGAATCTGGGTAACCAAACAACATAGAACCCCATTGACTTCCATGGACACAAACCACTGAGACGTTTCTCAAAATATCTCCTGCATGACTTGAAAAGAGCTACCTACAAAATGAGTACATGATGACAGAATTTGTATTTTCGGGTGAACTATCCCTTTAAACATTATTTTTGCAGCTTGGTACCCTGAGTCCCTTTAAACTTCTATTGTATCGACAAAAACAGCTTATGAAACGTCATCATCTTTTGTATTCCTTGGATGAAAGAGAGGAAGGGTCATTTTCTTTCTGAGGTGCATTATCTCTGCGAATTGTGGAAAAATGTCAAAAATGCTCTGAACAAGGTTCAATAAGTGTTGAATGATTGTTAGGCATTAGGTTAAATCCAATGACAACTCGGCCATTACAGAGATTTTCATCTAAACTGCCCTCCATCTGTTAATTGTTTAAATGCTTCATCAGCCAAGCACATTAAGGTTGTGAAGCCTGCATACATGAGTTAGTCATGTGTCTGCGTGTCTCCATTATTGTGTGTTTTTCTCTAGACTGCCAGCTATTGTAATGACACTTATGAAGGTCACAGGAAGGGTTTCTAGACTGAATGAGTGTGTGTGTGTGTGAGATAAATATTAACAGCCTCACCATTCTTTCTCCACTGTCCAATAAAAACCCTAGAGACACAGTAACATCTGTCAGCGAGAGAAAGACAGAAAGTGAGACAGAGAGAGAGAGGGGGTGGAGAGACAGTGGGGTATTCCTGGAAATGGGTAAAGATAAGAGAGACAGACTGATGGAGAGACAGACATACAGACAGAGACAACCAAAGAGAAAGACAAGGAACGTCTAGTCGCAGATATCTGAACTGACGTTTAGATGTGCAAACCGGGCCCTTGGAGGTTTTAATAAACTTGTAACTATATTTAAAGGGTTCAAGCCTGAAATTTTTACTCAGTTTAAAATCTGGAGAGCTGCCTACGTATGCATTGTTCTTGAGGCATCATTGGTCTACTGCCAACATGAAGTCTGTTCCAAAATGTAGGCAGCATAAATGATGCGTTGCTAGTTACCTCATTTTGTCCAAATTGTAAGCCAGCGCCGAATGTATCCTATGTAGAAAAGGCAATCCCATAATGCTCTGCTATGAAGTTAGAATAAAATCAATATGGCATACGAAGCGAGACAAATGTAAATGTAATGAGATAAATATGCATTACTATTATATATATATATGTACATACACACAAGCACACACACATACTGTATATGCATAAATATGAACTATTAGATCAAATATACATAATGTATACACGCTAATATATGTTCTATTCCATTATTATAATATGATATATATAATATTGGAATATAATATTAACATTATAAATTACATCTTCAAAATTGAATGATTCAAATATTTTTACCTATTGGTTTTTATTAATAAATAATCTGATAACTTGTAATTTCATCAATTACTAAAACAACATAATATACAGTTATATATATTTAAAATAATATAAATACACTAATACTATGTTTATATTATTATATATTTATATTATTTAATACAATGATATAATATATCTATATCTGTAAAATAAAGTTTTTCCCTGTTAAATTACACTTCTCCTGTTTTCTGTCATTGACTGTTTAAAAGACAATAACATTTTTTACGTGGAAAAACTGTAAAAAACAGTAATATTACGGTGTTTTTTTTACAGTGTAAAAGGTCAACTGCCATACCCGTAGGTGTTTGCAGCAAGACAGTGAGGCAGCTCACTAAGTTTTAATACAGATGATGTGAGTGTTCGTGATGATTCATTTCTGATCATGCCTGAGGGGAGCCAGTAATGAACAAGTTACTGTTATCACCTCCACCACCGTCTTCGATATTGATCGATTGGCTTTAAACTTCTGGTCTACAGAAGCACCTAGAGGGGAAGGGAAAGGTTTCACCTGCTGCGTCAGGCTCCTCAGAGTCCTCATCCATCTAGTCTACACGCTTTCATTATCTGCCGATTCAGATCGCTGAGCATAAACATCTCACAGAGGAGTTTGGCAATTCAAGAGTACCCTTCGATTCAGCGTTCAAGTCACGCAAGAGTTTGGCAGGGTGCAGGAGTCAGATAGTGTGATACTGGTAAAAGTTATAAGTAAGAAAGCAATTGGTCAGGAATGTATTTTAGGATAAGATTTAACAACATTTCATCAAAATGTTGCATCTCTATGCTAAAAGCATTATGTGTTTTTTGTGATTTATGATTTATATTTGTGTTAATGACTCGTATGCTTATAAAAGGCCTATAACAAACCAAACTAGATTAAAACAAAACTGTACCCCAAATCAACATTTTCAAGGACAGTGTGCAGTTTGCTGGTGCGTAGTGAAGTTTAGAAACAGCTTTTATATCAACCAGTCAAACTAAAGTGTCTCATTTGAAATGAACTCTGGTGTGCAGCACAGGCTCTGATGAAAACCTCAGGGAAATTACATTGTCTGAGCAAATAATATTATGATACATTAAGGTTCTAATCAGCTGAAGAAAGATAGAGGTCAATTGTTAAGGGTGTGCAGATACACAAATTTGCTCGACACGCACAGAAATACTACGGGGACTGCGGCAAAACCCCCGGAAAAAAACACACACACTTGCAGTCTGTTCACACCACATTGCATTTTCAACGTGAAAAAAGATTGTGTGTGTATCTGAGGGAGATAAAAAAATGTTTTACTTGTTTCATACAGAGTAAAGGGAGGTATAGGTTTTTTGTATTGTGTGTTTGCAAGTGAGTGTACTGACATGTGGATTTGATGTTTTAATTAGCAGAAAGAAAGAAAGAAAGAAAAATAAGAAGAAGGAAGGAAGGAAGGATGGATGGATGGATGGATAAAAATATATACATTTAAAGAGAGAAAGAAAGAAAGAATGAAAAGGACGAATGAAGGAGTGATGGATAAGGAAAGAAAGAATGAATAAAATAAGAAGAGGGAAGGAAGAAAGAAAGATAGATAGAAAAAAGGGACAAAGGAAGGAGGGATGGATGGGTGGATGGATAAGGAAAGAAAGAAAGAAAGAAATAAGAAGAAGGAAGGAAGGATGGATGGATGGATACAAATAAACAAATTTAATGAAAGAAAAAAAAGAAAGAAAGATAGATAGATAGATACATAGAAAGAAAGGAAAATAAGAAAGAAAGAAAGAAAGAAATAAAGGAGGGATGGTTGGATGAATGGATGGATCTATAAGGAAAGAAAGAAATAAGAAGAAGGAAGAAAGGGAGGAAGGATGGATGAATGGGTGGTGGATACATTAAAAATATAAATTCAAAGAGAGAAAGAAAGAAAGAATAAAAGGATGGATGAATGAAATAAAACAAACAAAAGAAGGAAGTATTGTTGGATGGATGGAAAAACACAAAAAGAAAGTAACATAGAATGAAACAAAGGAATAAATGAAAGAAAATAAACCAAGGAAGAAAAAAGAGCAAGGAAGGGAAAAAAAGAAGTAAGGAAGGTAAGAAGGAATGGATGGGTGCATAGATGAACAAATGAATGAATACAAAAATAAAAAAACTTAAAGAATAAAGATAGAGAAAGAAAGAAAGAAAGAAAGAGTGAATGGAAAGCACAAAAAGAAATAAAGAAATGAAAGAAGTAATTTGTTTTTGGGGTTCCCAGTCAATGTGTAAAAATACTATTCATTTAAAGATGATCCTACCACCTTACAAGGAAACAGATTTTAACACAATTTTCATTTTGGGGTGCGCTATCACTTTAAATGTGTGTCTGTGTGTGTGTGTGTGTGTGTGTGTGTGTGTATACAGGTATGCGAGTATTGTGGAGCCAGAGGACAGACACTAAGATATATCACCAGAATCACCGGCAGCGGTAGCTATGATTCAGCTGCTCAATATAGCAGAACCTCAGACTGCCCACAGCACCTCTGACTGATACACACTCACATCATCAACACTGCATCACATCATAGAAAAAACACACATACATGAACCTCATACACAGACAATAATCAGACACACACACACAAACATGCACACAGTCAATATGAGGGATTCAGTCTTCAATAATTTAACACAACAGAGAGACGCAGACAGCAAGACACTCTTCCCTGGCATTACATTCATCATAACATTTCTGCAAGTGAATATTAGTAAGTGAGAATGAGCGGAGTGAGTCCATCTCATTTCTGTTTCACAGCAACAGAGACTCAATTTTCCCTTTTCAAAAAAAGAAACAAATTCTGAAAGGCTGTTTATGTATAAACCAAGGCAAACTGGTAATGTGTCGATGTACAAATACTGCCTCTCAGTTTGTGTGTACATGAGCTCGAGCGGACAACTCCAACAGTTTCTCCTGCATTTTCATTTATTTTCCAAAACGGCGACAGAATCGTGAGCTATGAAACGGAAAATGATCTATGACAGCGTTCTAAGTCGCCGAGCGCAGAGACTGAGTTTTGAATTCTAAGTCACCTTTATGAAGAGAGGAGTGAAGATATCTTCCCACACCTGCGGAAAACTGCAGTTTAATGATCTATGACACAACTCGGGCTCAAAGAGAAAATCTCGCTCGTTTTCATTTTACCTCAGCCCACGTGTTCATTCTTCCTGTTTGTTTTCGGTCTTTAGGATTCATTAGACGAAAAGTAATCTACAAGATGGATTATGTCACTTCAGCGTATGCTTCATCTGTGTTTGTCATTGCCTTGTCTAGAATGGAAATCTCTCAGACAATATAAAGTCGATTAATGGCCATTACTCTGTATTTCCGCTAAATATCAGATCATATCCTACATTTGTTTTCCCTAAAAGTCCAATTATGAAGTTCATAAAAGTATCATGCACAAAGGTTGAAAAATTACGTTTTCCAACTTATCTCTGTACTTTCGCAATAAACCACGGCTGGGGTTGTCAAGGCATAACATAAACATATCATACGATTCTCTACAGGCTAAAGTATCACGAGTCCCAAGCAGTATCACAATAACGCGCCTTATACAAAATGAACCAAAATTTCCTAAATACGCAGATCTTAATGAAACATTTTGTATTAACTATAGTAAACTGTAATATACAGTAGTATATAACAGTATTATAACACTTACACTACAATATTTAGTAAGATTAAAGGGATAGGTCACCCACCAAAAAAAATCTGTCATCATTTACTCACCTTCAATTTTTTATTTTGACCCCTTTAACTAACATAGTAACAAAAAATACAATGGTACTCAAAAGTGCCCCAGAACTGTTTGCTGTCTTACATTCTTCAAAATATCTTCTTTTGTGTTCAGCATATTAAAAAAGCGGTAAAGTAATTTTTCCTACTATGGGAGTCAAAATGGGGGGAAAAATCTGTCAGGTGATAAGCACTCTTCCAAATATCTTTCTCTGCGTTCATCAGAACAAAGAAATACATACAGACTTGAAGCAATTTGAGGGTGAGTGAATGATGAAAGAACTTTCCTTTTTGGGTGAAGTATTGCTTGTATAGTAATTGGATAGTTGAAGCAAATACTACAAGACAAAAACTACAAGGCTCATAACACAACTTGAAAACAACTTGCAGCGACATACCTTATAATACATCAGTGCCTTTATGTTGTCTCAAATAGCACAAAAGTAATGTTTCAGGAAGTAATGTTTGCTAAAACTACTTATATATGCTGATTAAACTAAGGCCTAGTCCTGGTTTAAACTAATCCTTGTCTGGGAAACCACCCCTAGGAGTCTTAGTAAAATTTACTGCAATAAATTCTAAAGTACACTAGACAATTTTTCATGTGGGAACTAATTTAAATGTACAACAAATTTCATTAAACAGCAATTTTCACAAAGGGAATCTTTAGGCTTAGATTAAATAAATAACTTAAACAGCCAGTATGTGGCGGCAGTTTTTTACCGAAATCATTCAACCGTTTTGTTCTAAACGAATCAAGAACGTTCAAGAACGAAGCGTCTTGATGAATGACTGACTGAATCATGATCTCATTTGAGTCGTTCAATGTTTTTGCTAACATACGACACGTGGTGGGGGAGTTGGTGGGTGGAATTAAAGCATGTGAGCACCCCTTGCCAACAAAACACAGACATGTGACTCAGTTTCACTTACTGTGTGCAGTTCATGTCCGTTATCTTTTATCGCTGGGACCGCGGCATCTATCAGTTTCAAACGATATCCAAATCCAGCGCTATATCCACCATTTATATAACATTCCTCACCGAAATGGCGTGAACAAACAAAAACAGCTGAACTTAGCGAACGCAGTGCTTGCTCCATTGGTTGACGCGCGGGGGTGCATAGAAAAGTTGTTACGAAGCGGATGTTCAAATTTTTTTTTCTGAAACCTATGAACGCTGGGGGAGTGCATCTAGCACAGATATGCTACGTCATACATCCAACTCGTTTTTTGACAAGTTGACCATTTGAAGCTTGAGAAGACAGCACTTTTAACAGTGTAAAGAAGTCAGAATGCATGAAACACCATTGAACATCCCCTTTAAAGTTCATGTGTAGTTCCCCTTTTCAGCAGAAACTGTGCAGTGAGCCTGAGCTTCCAGCGACAAAACATTAAAGTATGGTCACATAAAGCGAACGAGAAACAAGGTCTCGTCTTTGAACACCAAACACATTGTTTCCGATAAGCACACCGGTTTCCCCTGGGGCCATTCGAGAAGTCCGTCCGGTCACGACCGCATTAGGGCGAGGGAACCGCGTTGCGTGTTTACAAACCATACACACAGTTTTCTTAAGTGAAGAAACTCCTGACAAACGCATCGCTATTTCATCAAGTCAAATTTATGTTACACAGGACAATCCCGTCGCATGTTTACAAGCCACAGACATCGCATTCTAATAGTGAACGGACAAACGTGTCACTGTGACATTTTATCTACTTTAAGTTGCCGCAGGTCCCTGGGGTCTTACTTCAAAGATACCTGTACTTTCAATGTCTTTATTTGTAGCTTTGCCTCATTCAGTGTTGATGATTTCCATTGAAAACTAAATAAATCCATTGCTCTCTGTCTCCCGTGAGTCTGGGAACATTGTTCTGTGCAGCCAACAACACAACAGTTCATGAGCTTTGCTACTTTTGCCATGGTGTTGGAACATCACACATCTGAACACAACAATGGCGGCGGCGCAATGGGTGGACACGTTCAGAACAAGGGGCGGAAATATTATAATAATAATATTATAATCTACTTACGTCAGTAAGTGCCCGATTTCTGAAGTGCTCGTTTTCTCAAAGGCTTGCAGAGATAGGCTCACATAAAATAAGTTAATGATTTGTCTTTTTTCACGTTTTCTGAGTTGACAGATGCATAAGAGACCAGATTTTAGCATTTAAACATGAAAAAAGTCTGTTTTTCATGAAATGTCTCCTTAAAAGCTTTAGCATTGTGATGTTACCGTAGCACCGGTCGGTCCTCCGTGCAATACTGCACCTTTAAGACATTCTACTTTTAGTTTTCTTACTTCCTCTTTATTACTTTATATATCATATAACAGTAGACGTCACTAATTCAATTAATTCGTATATGATCCTTTTAAATGGCTTACTTCTTAACCTACAGCACACTCACTTACACAGATGGTTGAATATTTTATATTTATGAGAGAAAAGTGTGAATGTGTAAAGAGCTGAAAAAGAAAGATTTACGCATGAGAGATTTGGGTTAAACTTTTAAGAAAATGAAGCGAGAACAGCAGCATTAATACCTCCGTGAAAGGGAATTGCTCTGGGACACAGCATGAGCACATATTCATACAAACCTTAATGTCTTTACTGCCAAAATAACTCATAACTGTCTAATGTGTTTAGGCTTCCTTATTTAAAAAAATAAGACTGCAGGAAACTCCCGAGTGCCTTCTTGACTAAGAGACATAATAAATACTAACAACTATCATAAAGAAATCAAATGAGTTCTGATAAACTATACTCTCATAAAGTGCCTATTCATAAGAGGAGTTGCGTTCGAGGGCTATTGATCTCTAATGAGGATGAAGAACGCTTGAAGGCATTTATAAGCTAATCTTCTAGCATTACAGTATAAAATATAAAACACGTCGGTTGGGCAACTCTAAGGGAGATGAATAAAACCAAAGTAGTGTTTTTGTCCATTATTAACTTTTTAAATCATTGTGTTATTGGCAGGAACTTCTTATACGGTAGAAGTATTATTTTTAGGAGCTAAATTTTGATCTTTCAATTTGATTGTAATCTTCAGATGAAAAAGTTAAATGATCTGAGAATGCCATTCATGTTGACTTTACAATGCCCAGAAAGTTTAAGTGAGGTCAAGCGCCAGACAGACAGAGCACCACACAAAACAACAGCGCAAGGTATGCGAGCACAAACGTATTCATGACTTTGTTGTGATAATATTTTCTCACGCCAGACAATGTGTTGAAGCTGTGGAACAAGAGTGCGTCTTCAAATGATGGTTTTGTTTGTGTCGAGCCTTAGTTTATGTCTGGTTATATTTATCAGTAATTGACAAACTCCAGTCTTTCCCCACAGATTTTGAACATTTGTTCTTGGCCTTCTTAAAAGTGTAGTGGCAGGTCATTTATTTAAAACAACAAAACGAAAAAGTGCACTTCAGTCTACTTTATTTCCATTTCATTCTTTATTTAAGCAGGTAAAAACTCAATGAGATTAAAATATCTTTTGCGAGAGAGACCTGGCCAAGGCGGCAGCTACATATAACAAATGTACAATTTACAGAAAAAAACATTAGACAATCATAATTAACAATAACAAACTATCAAGGGAGAAAACACATATAGTTGTGACTTGAACTCATTTAATGACGGTGTACAGTGAGCTTGAAGATGCTTTGTCAACTATTCCAAGCAGAAGAAGCATTATATATACACTCACCTAAAGGATTATTAGGAACACCATACTAATACTTTGTTTGACCCCCTTTCGCCTTCAGAACTGCCTTGATTCTACGTGGCATTGATTCAACAAGGTGCTGAAAGCATTCTTTAGAAATGTTGGCCCATATTGATAGGATAGCATCTTGCAGTTGATGGAGATTTGTGGGATGCACGAAGCTCCCGTTCCACCACATCCCAAAGATGCTCTATTGGGTTGAGATCTGGTGACTGTGGGAGCCATTTTAGTACAGTGAACTCATTGTCATGTACAAGAAACCAATTTGAAATGATTGGAGCTTTGTGACATGGTGCATTATCCTGCTGGAAGTAGCCATCAGAGGATGGGTACATGGTGGTCATAAAGGGATGGACATGGTCAGAAACAATGCTCAGGTAGGCCGTGGCATTTAAACGATGCCCAATTGGCACTAAGGGGCCTAAAGTGTGCCAAGAAAACATCCCCCACACCATTACACCACCACCATAATTGCATTAATGAGAAATTGAACAGGTGTTTCTAATAATCCTTTAGGTGAGTCTACATCCTTTTTTTCCTAACTCAGTTCGAACTTGAGGTATTTTAAGATGTAACAACTTGTTTAAACGTAGACTGTAGCTTTTACTTTCAACTGACAAACTGAGAGACAAGTAAGATGGAGCTAAGCCACAGATTGATTTATAAATAAAACAGTACCAATGAAAACTTCTACGAATATACAAATGCACATTATGCACTTCCCAGAAATATATTTTATCTTAAACATCAAATATCACATGTATTTTCTTCAGTTTGAAACAAAAGAAGATATTTTGAGGAATGTCTCAGTGGTTTTGTGTCTTTACAGTGGAAGTCAATGAGGCCCTGTGTTGTTTGGTTACCGACATTCTTCCAAATATCTTCTTTGTGTTCTGCAGAAGAAAGTAAGTCATTCAGGTTTGGAGTGACATAAGAATGAGTAAATGATCGAACGTTTATTTTGCGTGAAAAATCCCTTTAAAGGATACTTAAAAGTACAATTTTATAATCTAAGGAATGGGCCAATTCAGTCCCAAGAAAAAGCACATTTATAAGTATACTAGTACTTACTACATAAAGTACACTTACAATCTACACCTTTGCTTAGGTATAAAATTAACTTAAAGTGTATTGGAAGTATATCTTTACTTTCTACAAATGAATTCGCTTGGCAATCCTAAAGGTTTGTATAGAGTTGGACTTTTTGACTGCAATTTCAGTCCCGCATTATAAATGTATGAATGTGTGGGATTGAGGGATTGGTCAGTGCTGTGCTGCATGAAATGGTGACAGTTGTCGTGTGAATATTCCCTTCATGGCGATAACTCAAGACACCCGCGCATGTCAAATAACACTGATATAAACAATACAACTCATAAATAAGTAAACAAACCGCTGTTTGCCTTTGCTGAAAAATGTCAAATTTCCTGCCCAGCAGTCATGCAGGATAATAGATAATTACATTCCCAGAATGTGTACAATTGGGTCCAAAAGTCTAAGACATCAAATAAAAACTCTTCTACTTAGCATTGGTTTCTCATTTGCTCTATTTAACCATTTAGAAAACATTTGCACACTTAACATCACAAATCTGCTTATTGTAAAGTATGCTAATTTAATTTGGAAATAAGGAAAAAATATTTATATATCATATCCGTGATAAATATTATTTTTTAACATAGTCTTTATATATTACGCTATATTTTTCTTTTTTTACTCAACCAAAATCTTTGATTTTCGATGTGGTCTGACCTATTCTAAGTGTTTTGTGTGGGCCCACTGTCACCGAGGTGCAAGTGTCATCCTGTGAGTCATCGAGAAATAAATAAATACACTTAAAAATCAAATACACATTTACAGTTCTCAACAATCTAAAAATGGATTTTTATAAGCAGGACTCGATAAACACACTACACACTTCAGCAGTTACCGAGTCCATCAGAATCGGTTCATAGGTTTGAGTTGTTTAGGTTTGTCACAGTTCGTGTGTATATAAATGTGTAAATGATTTGACAGCGAGAGTCATAAAATGTGTTTTTGATCTTGGCTTTGTATAATTTCGCTGTGTGCAGAAAAGAGACGCTCTCAGCAAACAAATCGGCATCGTTCCTCCATTTGATCGCTGGTTCTCTCGCTTGCTTTCATGTGCAGATTGCAAACCAAACTTTCCTCCATCTAACCCCGCTCAGCCCGTCGTTCTTAATTAAAAGTGAATTAAAACAGTCACATCAGCAGAGGGAACACATTAAGCATCATGTTGGCCAGAGGCGCTCGTAGAGCTGCGTGTTCGCTGCAGGGGCGACATCAAATAAAACCCGCAGACGATGTTTCACCAGCACTTTTTCATAGTCTGATGACCAATATTTACTCTGCACAAATGAGCCCACGGAAACACAGCTTTACATCTGCATGTGTCGTAAAGTAGAAAATATTAAAGGGGAGCTGCAATGATGTGTCAAGCATTCTACTGTAACTTCTTTACAATGTCTTCTCATACTTTATATGGTCAACTTGTCGAAAAACTAGTTGGCCGCATTACGTGGTATTTCTGTGCTCAATATACTCCCCCAGCGGTTGTACAGGTTTTTTCGAACATATAAAACTGTTTCGTAACAATTTTTCTCAGTCCCTTATTGGACAATTCTCCCAGAAAAACACGTGGCATGCCCGTGTGTTAGGGCCGCTTTAACCAATGTAAAAACAGTACTATGGTATACAAAGGAGGTTAAAGCGTAAGTTACAGTCGTACGTAGGACATGCGTAGCCGTACCCTCTATGCCGTAGGTTACGTGTCGGTTTCCAATTTCACTTCTGCGTCGTTGTCCACATTGACAGGCAATGACCACTGGGCGTCAGTGTCCACGCGTGTGTTGCTTGTGTAACCAAGACAAGAGCCGAAGAAGAATGAGTTTGTTTGAGAAGCATTTCCAATGATAGCGGCAAGTAAACGGTCACTTTTGTTGCAGCTTGAGATGTTTAATACAGATGAACAAATATTTACTTCGATGATTCTTTCAGAAATGCGTTTGTGTAAACAAGATGCTATCGCAGAGTTTTTTGACCTGAGGGAGAGGTTAAAAAACCCAAACCTAGCACTTGCGATCCACGTAGGTTCCCTGTTGAGTTGATGCATTATTACATTTTTGGAGAGGTGCGCGTCAGGCTACGACGTAGGGTACGCATAGGGTATGCGGCTCAGCGTAAGCTAGCCGTAAGTCCTACGCACGACTATAACTTACGCTAAATACTTCAATAGCATACCTTATATCACTAGATAAAAAAAATATTTAATATAATGGTCAATAACTTTTAATTGATTAAATAAACTGATACTGAAGGTTTAACCTTTTAACAAACACAATCTATAAAAATATTGGTTTATTTTAACCCAGCGTTGGGTCAAAAAGAGACAAACCCAACCTTTTAGATATAAATAGCCTATGATGGGTTGTTTCAACCCATTGTTGGGTCAAAAATAAAAAAAATCTTGGTTCATTTAACTCAACAGTTGGGTTTGTCCATTTTGACCCAACTCTGGATTTGGAATAAGACGTCAATCATGCATCTCTAAAGTAGCTTTAACTCTTTTACGGAAATACCACAATAACCACATTTGTAATAATGTGAAATCTCTTAAATTTTGTTAAGACGAAAGAATAACTCTAACTAGTTTATTTTGTTGGAAACTTCAGACCGTAATGAGGTTGCTCTCTTTGAGGTGCTGTGCTTCTACTTTTTATTTCTCTTCCTTTCTGAAGTTTAACCAAGTTTAACGTTGTTTTGAAACCTGAAAGCAGTTTAGTAGAAAGATTAAAGTCTTGCAAGTTGTTTTGTTTTCACCGAGTTGCTGTTGAAGTAAATAGGTTGCTGATCAGAGAAGGCAGGCACCGGGCAGGTACACAAGTGATGCCATGAGATGCATCTGATCTAACATTGTGTCTACACCGCAAGCAAAAGACACGATTCAACAAAACAAGACGAAACAAAGTTGTTCACTGAATTAAAATGTGATGTGTTTGCCAGATGATATCTAGACTGCTCTAAACATGCAATGTTCTCATGTGACAACAATGTCTGAAACATTGTCCCTGCAAGTTTTCTTCTGTTTTCCTTCTAGTTTTTATTAAAATACACAAGTCTTGAATTCCAGACAGTTAAAGGGTGATGTAATGCTTAGGTTATTCTTAGCGAGCTGAGACCCCGGGGGTGTTTTTTATTTGAGGTGGGGGTCTCTGGGATTACACAGAATGGTGTAAAATATCTAATGACTTTCACAGAGCATCCGCAGAGACAGTGACTCGTCTGTCTGAAGCATGTCTCTCTCTTTCTCTGCATGTGTGTTTTTCAACACGTTCTGACAGCTTCATGTTACCAGACCATGCGGGTCTGTTCTGGACACTTCATCCTTGACATACAGACAGCTATTAAGAACACGGTATGTGTGTGTGTGTTTAGCTCATAACCGAAGTGCAGCTGGAGAGGAAGGTTTCACTCTTATGAGCCGGATTGGAAGGAGATTAATATTTAATTGATGGTTATTTTCCTCCTACTGTGAAAATGCTATACACCCAACCGCACCAGCGCACTTCTATTAGACGATGACTCAGCGCGCACTCGCGCTGCTTCTCTGAATAACGAGAAAGTGAAGGATATAAACCGAGCTAGAGAAAACTGAACAGACTGATGGGGAACGAGTAAGAAAAAAGTTGGAGAGAGTCAAACGGGGAGAAATGATGCTGATCATACAGAAAAGTTGCAGAAAAGCACACACAATATTCACCTAACAGACTATTATTCCAGGAACGCTGCTCTATGTCAGGGAAGTGCCTGTCACTTCAAATTCTGTATTGATTTTTAATAACACTAACAGAATTTAACTTTTCCCATGGAAGCCACGCAACAAAATATAACCTGCGATTGCTGTCTTCAGTATCCATGAAACTTAAAAAATGACTTTAAAAAGTCCATTATAGACCATTATAAAAAGATCTGCCATAACATTAAAAAATATGATAATATAAACAAAAAGTGAATTTACTAATATTCAGCCGTGGAAAAAATTAAGGGCCATTCCAAATTTTCATTTATTCTGCATTTCTAGATGTATTGTGGCCATTCCAGTCCAGTGTCTGCTGAATTTCAACAAAATCAAACCTCAGGAGTGTTAAAGTCATCCATGTGAAAGACTGACAGCACAACAAGACACATGAAAACTGTGACAACAGTCAAGGTTATCAAGTACAAATGTTATTGTTTTATTGCTTTAAAGTGAATATGAACATCGAAAAAATACAAAGCATCTTTTCTCTTATTTTAACCTGTTTCTCCAGTTTTCATTTTCCGCACAATAAATGCAAAGAAACAATATTTTATTTGACATTTGGGAGAAATATTGATAGTTTTTCACAGAATGAAACAAAAATGATCGCTTTATCTAAATACATATACTGAAAATAATTTTAAATGGGTCTCTTATTTTTTCCACGGCTACGTTTAAAGGATCATATTTAATACACACCTAAAGAGTGCATATTAGAAACTCAATGGCACATAATGGTACCGAATGTAATGGTACTGTAGGTACATATTAGGACCCTTTAAAAGGCTACCGTCCCGGTGAAAGCTTTTTTCTCACAGTGTAGAACAAAAAATATATATTTCTAACTGTCATCTCACTAGTTAGCCATTGTGACTTATTTCTAGTGTTTGTGTGTGTGTGTCCATGTGGTGCGGGGTCAGTTTTTAAGCATATTTTGATATACGTCTGGGTGGAGGATTTCTGTATGTTAATTTCACACTTGGATGCCCACTCAATATGCTTAACCAAAAAAGTACTGTCCTTCACCTTCCTCTCTTTCTCTCTCTCTCTCTCTCTCTCTCTCTCTCTCTGCCTTTTATTGCTGACAAATGCATGAGAGAAAGATAGAATAAGAGCAGAGAGAGAGAGAGGGAGAGAGAGAGAGAGAGAGAGAGAGAGAGAGAGAACAAAGACACAGAGCCAGAGGCATAAGAGGGAGTGGGTCACTAAGCAAATCCCTGGATGGGATCTTAGAGCTCTTTTACCGGTCCTCATATCGATACCCAAGAGCTCTTGGTTCTGTCAATCCTGAACACAACAACCTTACAGCCTGGGGCCTGAGCCAGCAGGGCATTACCCACAAACCCCTGCGCAGTCACAACTCTTCCCATTTCACGGTCATAAAAATGAATTATATTCTCAAAGCTCTTTAAAATATGTAGAGTACAAACCTGATCTGTTCAATCTCAACTGATTCTCCTAGAAAGCAAACGGGTTACATGAAGAGAATAAAGATGCTTTTCTTAACCATACATCAAAACGGATCCTTCTTCTTTTTGTTTTAAAAGTACACCTTTCTGGAGAACTCTTTTATCATAATGTAATACATTCTTCTATGAAACAACTTCTTGGTGGTTGATGTCACATGAGTTCCAGACACTAGCAGGCATCAGTTTTTTCCAGAAAACTTAAATCTAGTTTGTGATAAAGAATTTAAGGAGAAACTTTGGGGGCAAAGTTGCAAACAACAAGAAACTCAATTGAGTCTCCAGAGCTATAAAAGAGCCGCTGAGCAATCAAATCCTCTCCTGGGTTTGATGGTTTGTGTTGGACATGATGCGTTAATACTTCATGATGAGAAAATATCTTTATAAGCCTACGTTTTTCTGAATTTACAATTTACAGGTACATGTTTAGGTAAAATTATTATGTTTGTTTCATTCTGTGAACTAGTAACAACATTTCTCCTAAATTTCAAATAAAAATCTTGTTTCTATGTGTATTTATTTACAGAAAATGATAACAGGAGAAACAGGTGAAACAGGTGAAAAAGTGCTCTGTATTTTTTCAGACCTCAAATCCTGAAGAAATAACAAGTCCACTTTTGAGTTAGACAACAGTAATATTTGTAGGTATATATGTACTACGGAAAAGTTCAAAAAGTTCAAAGAGTTTTCATGTGTCTACTCACGCAGTCAGTCTTTCACATTGATGTTGGATGACTTTGTCAATCCTGTAATCCAAGAAACACTGGATTTAAATGACCACCATACATCTAGAAATGCTGAGTAAATGATCATTTCTCTAATTTTGTTCTGCGTCTGTATATACATATACACACAGTTTCGGTGCCTGGCCGAGCTTATTACAGTAATAGACCCAAATCAATTAAATTACACCCGTTTCTGATAGCCAGACTGTCAAAGTCATAGTGACTTTCATCAGTTAGAGAGAATGCAAAGAGATCTCAGGAGAAATATCCCTCTAAGCCCAGTGTGAGCTCGTGAAAGACGAGAGGAAAGGAGGGGGAAAAGTGGAAGGGAAGATGAAACTGGAGAATGACTGAAAAAACAGACAATCTGAATTTATAAAACAGCGAGATGGGCAGGAGGGAGAGAACCGTGTGCGGAGAGAAAAGAAAAATAAGAACATGGGAATGAAATTACAGGAATAAACGTGGTAAAGGGGAGGGTAAATGAAATAAGAGTAGGACAGAGGAGAGATGAAGCAGAGAGAGAGAAATCTAAATGGACAGAGGCATTATGGGTAATCAGATCCTCATTAGGTCCATAAAGAAGGTTCAGTTACTCACTTTCTCTCTCGCTGTGCTCTGTTCATCTCAACATGACTCATATGATTTGGGTCCCCAGTAAAGCAATGTAAACTTTAGTCTTCACACGGAGAAGTTTTCAGACGTATAAACGCATGATCGGTTGTTTTGAAGAAAATCATCATGTCTGCCGTTTCTTAAGTGGGTTGTGAAACAGATGTCTCATGCGCTTGGGTTAGAATTCATTACCAGTGACATTCACAAGCAGTGAGATTAGACTTCAACACATGAAAACGTTTCTCAGTTTTGAAATGATTTAAAATGGAAATTTTGAATGGTCCGCGACTGTATATTGACTAGATTTCTGTATGGACATGCAATTTAAAGTCTTAGCTTTAAAAAGACATTGAATATATTTTCACCCGGGAGAAAAGGTTAATATAAATTGACTTTTTTAACAAAACACTAGTGGAGCATGCAATGCAATTTTACCAGGCATTATTGTGTGGCTAAGAAAACAAAGTCTATGAGATGAGAAAGTCTAACTGATATTTGCTTTTATGTATTTGCCAGATGCCTTTATCAGAGTATACTTTTTTATGTATCAAACCATGACATCTGTGCTGCCATTGCAATGGTCTAACAACTACAGAAACTTAGTGACACGCATTTCTTTGTAAGTGTGTGTGATTAAGAATGATTTGAACGACTTTAGAGGGAATTACCAGAGAAAGAAAATTGTGTGAAAGCAGGTCCAGGCCAAGTCTTTAGGGGACCCTAAGCAGAATTTTTTTTGGGGGCCCCTTCGTGCACACTATAAATCTAAAACACCCAATTCTATTAGTTGTTGCCGTGTTTGGAATGTCATAAAAACAAAAACACGTAAACCTTGCATTACAAGTGTATTGTGATTGTTAAAATATTTGATGATTTTAAGTTGAACTTTCCCTTCCAATTTTGAGAACAGACCACACAGGGACTCATTATGCAAAGGTTGCGGAATCGCTTGCTAAATGGGTTTCCAAACTGTTTGCGAAGATTTTTATTTAAAAAATCTATGTAACTTTAAATTTAACCTATAAACACTTTCAAAGCCACACAGTTTTCCCTTTTAGTGTGAGGATGATTTAATATGTTTTATTTTTGGCAAGTATATTTTACTTGATATCATATCATATACATTTTTCTTAATCTTATCTCAAATAAAACGCTTAATTGACTGATGATTATAAACGACATGAATCATGTAATCAGCATTTAGTCGTTTGCATCAGTGGATACTGTCGGTCGTTCAACATCACTAAACAATTGGTCTCATTCACTAAGCATGTGTACGAACGTTTTCACAAACAAATCATGATTCACTAAAACTTTCGTACTAAAATTTATTCTAAATATAAGAGAAAAGATAGGAACAGGTGAAAGCACACATCTTTTTCTTTCCTTCCATCTCTCTTTCACTCTCTAAGACATAATTAAAAAAACGTATGTTTCATCTTAGGATAATAGTTAGGCCTATATACTTTAAATAATATACATATAAATATAATTGATGTATTCTTAATGTTTTAATTATTTTATCATATCCAGTGAAAGAGTAAGAAAAGCTGCGTTAGACTATAGCTCGAATATAGTGTTTCTCTGAATAACTGAGCTTCTACAGCCAGCTATCAAGATCTCTGTAAACTGCTTGTCTGTGTAAAAGGTGTTTTATTGTGTATGAACTGATTTTGAGGACTGGGCACATGGAATTACTTGCTAGAGTGCGTCTGTAGACAGCGTCACATGAGGTTGCTTGGAATATCTTTGTCTTAAATGACGACAGGTGGTAAAGGAAAGGTTAGGCAGAAAGGTGAAGACGGACTGGGTGTGTTTTTTGTAAATGACTGAACTCGTGCATGCGGCCGCTCTTTTAGAATACCCCAAATTCACTAACATTAGGACGAGGTAAGTACAAATTCATGTGAGTGTTGTGAATTAGGCGGGAAGTTTTCGTAAGAAGTTCCAATGTGAGTATAAATACGCACAATCTACGCAATTATAAATGAATGACACCCATTGTGTGTCATGAAAATTACACAAAAAAACTGTAATTTCATGTGCTTTTGGGGGCCCTCTGGTGGCAACGGGGACCTAGCCATCTGCTTCGTTCGCTTATGACTTGGGACTGTGTGTAAGTTTGTGTACGGAAAAGTATGCAAACCGTACCAAATACTGTGTTGTGTGCTTTCCACAATTTTTAAAACAAAAAATTGAATTAATAACACAAAACTTTATGATTAAAAGTCACTTGACCACATATTGTGTTGCATTAAATAGGATGACCATCAGTGCCATTTCTCCCGGACACGTCCTGGCCAGGATTCCAGTTGCATCATCTGGATGTCACGTCTGTCCATTGGATACGTCATAAAACCACAATGACTAAACATCTTAAAAGAGATAAATGTTATTTTTTAAGTATTTTTAACTGAAATGTGACAACCTTGATGACGTATAAAGTGGACAAACGCGACCTCTGGAGTATGCCCCCTAAATCCTGGCCAGAACAAGTCCTGTAAAAATGGCACATATGGTTACATTTAATGACTGACATCTAGTTGTCATCATTTACAAGACGATAATGGTATGTACTTCCGAGCAATGTTTAAAAACACATTATCATTCTATTTTAAGATATACAGTACTTCATAATGCAGCAAGAGTAAATTCAAGTTGTATGGTACTATACACATTCACACTCCTGTCTATATAACATCACCCAGACGTGCCCAAATACACACTTCTAGACATAAATCATTAATAATGAACGATCATTGAACCAGACATGGAAAAGAGAGAAAAAACAGGTCTTTCTGTCTCTGATAGATGATGTAATATCCTGTAAATCTGTAACTATCGGGACCTTGCAGTGGGAGAGAATCTCAGATGGGTCTTGTCTAACGTTACAAAACGTCACAGATGTGAGATAACCATGTAGACACTCTTTGCTGTAGCATTATAGATGTGTCACAAAAGCTGTGGTATTGTGTTATGTAATCTGGACATGGTAGTCAACATACAGAGCTTGATAAATGTATTCGAAAACACAAATGCTTTATGCGCCACATTCAACTTCTCTCAGAAGTTTGAAATTAATCAAGCGTATCATTCAGCCCTTAAAATTCATTTTAATATGAAGAACTGCACGTGAATAACTGAAATTTGGCATCTGAATAAAATAATAAAAGTGCTTTGGTATTTGTTTTGCCTTTCTTATAAAACATTCTAATCTACAATAATTATATTTTATAATTTAAAATAGAAATACTGGTGGATTGACTTAAAATGAATGTGGAATTACATCCTCTTGTATTATAATTTTTTGCAGACAAGAAAATGTTTTTATTTGTTAAAAATCAAAAACAAATCTGTGTTTAAAACGGTCATTCTAACCTAATTTACAACCGTAAATTTAGATGAATCGTTGATAATTTACGGAAAATGATCTCATGTGACATCTGCGGAAATTTACTTGCAATTTTATGTTTCAAACCGACATGGCAATACAGAGGCAGAAGTTATGACATATTTAATTTCTTTCATTCGAAAACAAATCTAGATTTCCTAGAAAATATATTTTTAAATGGATGAATTGAATAATGTCGAAAAATCTGCCAATAAGACCCTAGAAATGGGAACTGGGAACTCATTCATCACGGTTTAAAAAGCATCTCAACAATTTAAATAATTAATTGCTGATTTTTGTTGCTTTATCCCAAAAAAGTTACCGGCCTTATAGTTTAGAGTTGTTTCAATTTAAGATTATAAATTTACTCAATGAATTTGATGCAAAATTTTAAGTTGAATTACTTCAGAATTACCTCCAACGCCAAAGAGAATTCACTCTTTGCAATAAAGCTCTTCTGATTCTGAATTTTTGAGCAAACTGGTAACTAACTAATTGTTTTGAGTAGATTACATAATATTTCTGTGCTCAATACACTCCCCCAGTGATTGTAAAGGTTTCGGAAAGATTTTTTCAAATATACAGTACTGTTTTCTAACAGATTTTCTTAGTCCCTTACTGGACAATTCTCCCGGAAAAGCACGCGGCACGCCCATGCGGCAGCATGGGGAGCAGGAGAAGGAGCATGCGCAGATGTCACTTTCACTTTTGTGCAGGAGAGAGAGCGAGCATATGTTCGCGAATCTCAGGTGTTTGTTTGTTCACTGCATTTGGGTGATGAATGTTATATAAACTGTGGATATAACGCTGGATTTGGAGATTGTTTGAAACTGATATATGGAGCCGTCCCAGCGCTAAAAGATGCCGGACATGAACCGCATGCGGTGAGTGAAACTGATGTCTGTGTTTTGTAGATGATGTGCATTAGTTCAGCCTACCCCTCACCCCCGCACACGCCGGATGTTTTCGGAAGTAATCATAAAGCTGTATCTGTCTTTTATAAATGTGATAAATTTCACTTTTAACAAAAATGTAACTAAATGAACTTCTAAGATACGATGTATGCAATACAACTCTATAGGTACTCAAGATTAATATGAGAGTCAGAAACCCTGTGTGCTACACCCGATTTAACCCCTAAAGGCCAAGCACCACTAAAACTGACCTGAAATAATTTAGGGAAAAACAGCTCAACATGAGCCCATCTTGCTCCTTATAAGAGACATTATAGCCCCAGTGAGAACGCTTTCTCAGGACAGTGTGTGATGGCTGTGTGATGGGAGAGATTAGTGTAAGATTACAGCCGACCCATATATGTAAACGGTGCTGGTGACTGACGTCTCTTCAATACTATTGATCTTCTGATACCATCAGTGACTCCTACAGCCATTAGTGTTGATCAGTAACATTGTGTGTGTGTGTGTGACAAAAGCTCACGTGACAGATACAGAGAGCGCCACAGATCATGTGCGTCTTCGTGCATTAATCATGTGTAGTGTCACAGATGCATCTGCGTCTGGAGTCAAGCTGTCGCTCGCATTACTATGAATCCCATTAGTAAAAGTGTAAAACAGTGTAACTGTGCTTCTATGGGAATAGTTCACCCAAATGTCTACCCTCGTGTCAGGATACACCTGTGTGACTTTCTCTCTTCTGTGGAACAAAAAAAGCAGGATATCTTGGTTGCTCAGGGCTGTCAAGCTTAAAAATGTCATTAAAAAAAACATTAAATTGTTAAGAACTTTGCTTAACATTTTAAGCCCTCTGAAAGCTTTGTGCGATGAAAAAAAAGACATTTTTAAAGTTATTATTCAGTACTCACCAAAATCTTGACACCTACCTTCGACCTCCGTGGTGAGATGATTAGTAATATCTGATTCACGAATGAATGATTCGTTTGAGTCTGACATTCTCAATGACTCAGTCGAGTGAACGAATCCACCTTTGGTTTTTCAAACGGCATGACGGTGAATAAACAATGACAGAATTTTCATTTGCGGGTGAACTATACTTTAAGTCCATTATGAAATATTTTCACTCGTAAGACGAAAGCATTTGTGCCCATATACAGGTATGTAGACGCTCACAGTGGCGTGTAATTTGTTATTGATAAATGACTCTGACCTTCCGGACAGCAAAACTGTGTTCCTGAATGTGTTGATAGATGGAGTGATGACATGGCTGTGCGTGTCTGATGGATGATAGCACGCTGTATCTCCACATTGTTTTCTACCTCGCCTTTATTTCAACTGTATAACATTTCTGGCAGAGCAAAAGAAAGAGAAAGAGAAAGGTGAAACGGAAGGGAAAGTGAACAAGATTAGCAGTGATCCATGAAGATCTTGCAGAGGTGGATGATGTAGGTGTGTTTTGTTTGACTCAACATAGGAGGAAAGTAGGAGATGACCTATTTCTGCGGATAATTCGAAACAAATTTATAGCGGAGGATTCAACAGCTGTTAACAGCCCATAATATTCCATGTGATGCCAGGAGTGGGAGTTTCTAATGAGTGAGGTGTAGATGTTCGACACCTGAACTAAAATTAAACAGTGTGACAGCATGTGGAGTGTACACGACAATGTAATTAACATGCAAATTTATTCTGAGTATGGAAAAAAATATTTACAGTTTCTCTGAATTTACTATTTCGAGGTACGTGCTTTAGATCATTTTTGATTCATACTGTGAACTACTAACAACGTTTTTTTCCCATATTCCAGAACAAATTTTTATTTGCAGAAAATTGAAACAGGACAAACTAGTCAATGCAATCTTTGCAGATCTTGGTTATAAAAAAGACATCAAGTTCATATTCCTGTGTAAACAACACAATACTGCTGGTTTCACAGTCCAAAGGCCATAAACCAGATTTTTTTAGGACTGTCAAACGATTAATCCTGATTAATCGCATACAAAATAAAAGTTTTTATGTTTACAAAATATATGTCTGTGTTCTGTTCACATTAATTTTATATTTATAAAAACATACACTTACATGTATACATATTAAGGAAATATTTACTTGTATTAATTAACATCTACCAATAATTTAAATGACACATTACATTTTTATTATTATTTTTCTTAAATATATGCAAGTATGTGTATTTTTTATTCTTAAAAAATGATTGTGAACAGTACACAAACATATATTATGTAAACACAAACTTTTATTCTGGATTCAATTAATCACAAATATTCGATTGACACCCCTTTCCTGCGTCTTTGCATTCTCTCAGTCTTTCAGATCGCTCTTGCTTGACTTTGTCATTACTCAAGTTTGTTACTACAAAATTAAATATACAGTGGAGTGCAATTAACGCAATGCATGCAGAAAATAAAGACAAAACTGGAATTGTCTCTTAATCTATTTTAGGCTTTTTTTAGAGCCAGATATGACGGTTTCATCTTAACAACATAAACAAACTTTACCGCGCACGCACACTTTTTGACCCCAACTGAACTTCCGATACACATTCACAAACAATAGAGTGCCTGTGGATTAATTATGATAACAATATAAAGAAACCGAGAACATCCGTTACTTGGCTAAATTTTGGTAATATACGTGTAATTTAGACTCAGATACCAAGCACAACCGCTAGACGTCAATGTACCACATGGTTTGTTCTAATGTAAACCAATAAAGGGCCCATTCAACAATGTTTTTATTTAATAAAATGAACATTCAACAAAATTCAACAAATAGTTTATTTAATACAATTATTATACAGTAAAAAATTATACAAATCGATATTAATATAAATTCAATATAATACAAATCTTTATATTATTAGACAATAGCCAAACACAAGCCGGAAGTTAACAGGGGGTTAGGGGCACACGCATCCGATGAAATGATCTTTACCCATGGCTGGGTAAAATATGGACAAAGCAACCGCGGGTTTAACCTATAGAAAATGTCCATATATGATCCAACCCAACATTGAATATGGTATTCGTAAAACATTGTACTGTATATGAAAAAAATCCTATATCCAATTCCTCTGAACAATGAAACTTCTACAAATGAAAATGCTTGTGTTGCAGAGGACAAGACTTACAGAAATATACTGAAAATACTGAATTTATATTAGAGAATGAAAAAAAGAAATGCAGAATATTTCTTAATATGTTCACATAATTGCGATTTTGTGACAAATTGTGGGTTCAATATTGCATAAAATATCAAATAAGGCATTTATAATGGGGAGATAAAAAATGCACTGCATGGTTACGTCACCATGGTATTGAAATCTCCTAACATCACTGTACCATTATGAGAGTATTAGCATGCACCCAGTTTGTATGTTCCTGATATGTAGGTTAGTGTGAGGTTGAGTTTAGATTTTTAGTCCGTTGGCATTAGTTGGATGGACAGCGTTTGTAAAGAGTCCCTGACGTGAGCCTGAGGGCACTTCACCGCTCACTGCCAGAGAAACGCTCATATCAACACTCTCCAGAAATATTTACACTGTTGTGTCAGCAAATCTTTTTACAGCTGATTCCATCTGAAGTACTGACAAACAGTCCTATCATCAGTACTGAACGCTTGACCCTTTACACTTATGAAAGACAAACTAGATTTGTATATTTTCTTAATATTTGTTTATCGTCTTTGGTGTTTTGGGTGGATGCTTGCTGACCCTTGTTTAAAAAAATACATCCCAAAGACTGTCTAAATAAGACTGTCTAAATATGATTAGATTATTCGAAACACACAAAACAGCACAAATGTCACTACAAGCGACTTATACACAGCCATCGTGCAAAATTATAAATTGTTGCTGTCAGGTGGAAATCTTGTGTCTCCATATTTTTGTGATTTACATTTTTTTTCACCCTTCATGTTTGTCTGTGGGTTTGGCAAATGTATAACTAATTTAAAATGATGTCAACCGACAGCATAATGTTTATTTATTTACCCTTTGTGTGGTCTGCCGGTAAATGAGACTAATTTTCATAATAATGGTACATAATGGTGCTATTTATTGTTTTTTCAAACCCTAGGCATTTATATATATTTTTTAAATCCACCCCATCAAAGATTAACTTATTCAACTCTATTCAACAACTCATACGTTACGTCTCAATCTGCATACAATCCCTCCTCAATAGTATTCCACAGTACAATTAGTATATGTCCCAAATTGTAGTATGTTGAAAAGAGTATCCAAAGATTCCCGGATGGTCTAATACTTACGGTAGAATTTAGAAGTGCAGGATGGCTGATATATTACCCACAACTCACCGCGAGTAGGCGAAGTTTAGTGATGCTTCACTGCATTCATAAAATTAAAGAACTGATTCGTCTCTAAATTAACAAATGTAACTATACAGTAAACATTACATACACGGTAAAAACACAAGACACAAAAAAAGTTCAAACAACTAATTTTGTTGTATTGGTTGAGCAAAAGTCCATGAAAAAGTTCACCGAGCTACTTGTAATAAGTTCAATCATTGTAAGCAAACATTTTACTCATTTACTTAAAAATATGAGATGTGTGAAAAATTCTTTGCAAGTTCACTCAAAAAGTAATATTAATGTAAAAAATGTAGTTACATCAATTCTTATTAATTTTTCTTTTAAAGATTAGTGTTTTTATTAAAGTTGTAGGTATTGCAGTTTTAAATCTCTTAAATTATGCTTTAATCTCATTGTTACTGTTAGTTATCAGTTGTGTCTAGAGTTTTTTTAAGAATGATGGTTTTTGATTGTTACCAAGGTTGAAGTTTGTGTGTTCAATGTTGAGGTGTAAGTAACAAAACTGGTTTAAATGCACTCAACTCAAACTGTTCAAACACTTATTTGATCAAAGTTTTGGTCTGTTTGAGGCAGAAAACAAGCAGCCTACAATTGTAAAAAACCAATTTATATTCTTTACTTATGTACAGCCACTGGTGTAGATGGACGGTTTGAGCTGTACTTCTATGCTTGTTATCTAGATAGAAAACAGCTGCTCAAAAGCATTACCATCATGGCCATTGAGTGTGTTTTGTCTTAAAGTGACTTTGCCTTAACATTTATAATCTCATTATATGACAGCAAGGGCAGTAAATAATACATTGAACAAGAGAAACTTTTATTTGAAGACGCTGTTGGTTAGAGGTATGACACTGCGACAGGACTGACGTTAGCATTAGCGACAACGCTGGAGAGTGTAATCAGTTCTAACAGATGCTAATCACAGGGCCCTCAGCTTATTGTAAGGGAATCTCTCTCTCTCTCTCTCTCTCTCATTAGCCCACAGTACTGACTGTGAATACCTGACCTAATCAAGTCAATCTTTATTACAGTCTCTCTGTCCTCAACCAAAACTCATGCACACTGTTCTCACGCACTGGTGTGTTAGGAAAAACTTTCTGTTTCATTCTGAATATCTGTCAGAAAACTGATGACAGAGAGAGGGAGACACACAAGACTGACACAAGAAGGGAAAACAAAGAAATGTTTCACTATAACCCATGCAATTAGTATAAAGATTCTCTCGCATACAATGCGATCTTGCTATTTATTAACCTATTTGTGATGATTACATGAAATGATATTGCTGAAACCACTTTCAAAACATTTTTTCCAGCCAATAATCGATATAATAAAAAATGACAGCAAAAACCCATTTATATTTTAAGGACTTGTCCATCCATGTCAAATTAATAATAAAAACAACAGAAAATGAAACAGGAATTTTCTGCCAGTATATCATTCATTAGTTATACGGACATTAAATATTAATGCATACACTGTCAGAAAATAGGTTTAAAGTTGTACTTTTTTGTCGCTGGGTTGATACCCATGAAGGTTAACTTTTGTGCCTTTAAAGTTACACAACACATATTATTACATTATTTTTCCCTTACAGATTATTTACAGCATGACCTGTACATTTACATTGAGTAAATTCAGTTCTGCTCATAAACTACACGGAAAATTCTTTATGCAGGTAATTATTAATAGTAAATATCACTACTCCATTTCAAGTGTTTAGCAGATCCCTTGAAAAATACTTTTCTTATGGCTAGCTGAATATCTCGTGAGGAAAATATAATGAACATTTAACATTAAAGAACGTTTCACATCTCATTCGCTTCATATAAAAGCCTCGGCTAAAAGCATAAATGTAAAGATAAAATAAAAGTTTAGAACAACATGACGGCGTGTGACTGATGACATTGACCCTTCATGCAATAGTCTCCATTTGTTCTTCATTAAATCTCAGTGCTGTCTTGGAAAAACAACTGAATCTCATTTGGGATTTGTGTGACCCTACGGGCAGGTCGTTCATCTCCAGCCGAATCTTTATGAGAAATAATGCTTGGTTCTCTATGCGTGTATGCATCAGTGCCGCAGACGGCAAGCGCTCACGTCTCCAGGGCAGATCAGAAGAATCAGAGACGTGAATTAGAGAGATGCAGACGACCCAGTTCGGGAGAGAAGTGCACACGCTTCACTTTCTCTCTTATGCCCTACGGACACAGACGAAGACTGAACTGGGCCGCCGGTACTTTGTGACGGCCTTCCCGCAAATCTAACGGGGTTTAAAGGACACGCTGACTGCGTTTCATCTGAAGAGCTCCATTATCAAGGAATTACTGCCCTTATTTCACCCTATACTGTATTTATACATGACGGTGAGGGAAGACAGAGAGAGAGAAAGAGAGAGAGAGAGAGAGATTCCAAATGGTTGAGGCTTTAAGTCCAAGGGAACACACATACAGAGAAAATATAAAGTTAGAAAATATTGCCACTTTGGATAAAACCGTCTCCCAAACAAATACATGTAAATATATTTTTTTTATGCACGGCTAATAAAAATACAAAAAGTAAATGACCCTGTAGGAAATCAAAAAGATTTTTAAATATATCTTTCAGAAATGTGATACTTAAATTAGATATCAATCAATATGGCAAAATATAACATCAACAAAAAGTTTAAAAATATTAATGTTATTTCAATAATGTATTATTATTATTTTTAATAATTCAACATATTTTAAAATGATTAATAATAATAATTAATAAAAAACGTATATAAAAAATATTACTAATAATTAATGCATTATTAAAATGATAAAACTACCCACACAGAGGTGTTAACGTGTATCTAAAAAAACTGACTGGAGCATGTGTCTGCTCACAGAAAGTCCTGGGAGATTTACGTTTCCATGGCAACCACAAAGAATTGGAAATGTGATAACATTTGAAGTTTAGGGAATGCCCAACGTGTTACAGAAAAAAAACGAGTGTGAGACGGTACTGCACTCAAGATAGAACATGATGAAGAGATGCTAAAGCCATTCTCACTTTCACAGACAGAGAGAGAGTTTAGAATGTCAACAATAAAAAAATCAAGCACCTTCAAGATTGATAGAATAAGCTTGACGAAGAAAGAGGGATGGAGAGAGAGAGAGAGAGAGAGAGACTCATAGAGAGAATAAACAGAATATGAAATGTGAAAGTGAGGAGAAATATAGTTGAGTGCTGCAGAGCAGATATCAAAGTGGTTGTAGAGTAAAGTGAAGAGCAGGATTTTAGTTGTGGGATGAGAGAGAGAGAGAGAGAGAGAGAGAAGTTTCAGTCCAAGTATAAAGAACAGCAGTTTCAGTCTAATGTAGAAACTGAATGAAACCCCAACTGAACATTCTGTCATTGTTTACTTTGTCTGAATGTTAAATGTTTAACTCAACTGACGGTCCCAGCAAAACCGAGGTCACGGGTTCGACTTCCAGGGCACACGTACAGATGAGATGCCTACTTAAAATGTATTTTGCAGCAAGTCACTTTGGATAAAAGTTTAATGTTTAATGACCTTTGACGGATGTGCTGACTGTGAACTGTTATTATAGCTGTCAAAAAGCTGCAGGAAGGTTATTCATTATTTAGAGAGAAAGATTTTGCCTTCCACAAAAAAGCACACAGAGTCGGAATGGTATGACATTGAGTAAACAATGGCAGATTTTTTTCCTAAACTTTTCTTTTCGGTACGACTGCAGTAATGCAGTGACCTGAGGCTGTGACAGACCTCAAAACCTCTCACTTCTAACAAATCATTCACATCCACAGCGCTTCAGGAGACAGTATCTGTTCACTGATATTACAGCAATGATGTGTCAAAAAACTCTTCTGTGCAACCCTGATGAGTGAAGTCTAATGAACTTGTATGTTAATACCTTCAAAAATAAAAAGCTTGATGTAATAAAATGATTGTTTACGCATCCTGCCCATCTCGACACAGCAACACGGCCTAAACCAATCACATGAGATTGGGGCGGGACAATCTGTCAGTCTGACCAATAAAAGATGATATGGAGGTGTTCAGTGGAATGTTGCTTTTGCCATTCAACTTAGCGACAGCAGTGGCCCAGAGATGATAACATTTAGAAATTATGTTTTGTTGGCAGTGCCGACATGATCTCACGGAAATCCGTAACTAGTTTACGATGTGCCAATTCGTATGAATTCATAAACAAACGATTACAAGAAAAAAGGAATTATGAAGCCACACCCCCAACCCCGCCCCTTAAACCGTCAGTGGCGTAAAAGCAAAACGGACAGAAATGCAAGAATGAGTTTATACGAATATGAAAGTGCAACATCTGAAAAATATTTTTTTCTCAAGTCAATTTCGCAGAATAAGCACATAACACTGATGTAAAAAATAGCGTGGACTATTTTGAAGCACTTTAATTGCGCTTTTAGGAACCTGAGAGCCGTACTCAGTATCTACTTTCATTACAATGTGTGTCCATTTTAGAGTGAACAACTGCTTTATGGGTCTAAAATCGTTCTAAAGCAACGCAAAAGCATCACTGTTCTCTCTGTATCATACAAGCATAGTCAGACTCGCCTCTATCTTATATTTCTATCAGCAGCCTGTTTCTGCAATGGCTCCATGACCAGATTCATATCAGTGTTTGTGTGACAGAGTGGAAAAAATGTCCTGTCAGTAAAACCCCCACGCAATCATTCTTTCTGTTCCAACACATACATGCAACAATACTCTTCCCTCCCTCCGTTTGTTTCTCTTTCTCGTTTTTCCCTCTATTCATCTTGTCCTCTCTGCAGCTCTCCTCTCTTCTCTTATGCCATGACATCTGTAGTGAAGAGCGCTGTATATCACGAGCATCTCTCGACTCAAGAGGGAGCGGAGAGGCCCGGAAGCATCAAGGCAACCGCTGCGACATTCCTCCCATCAAAATGTCACTTGTGCGCTTGTGAAGTTTCCAAACTCATAACTTTTAATTACTTCCGTGTCCGGGGTGTGGCATCATAACATCAACACAACATCAGCACGCACACCCAAGCGTGAAAAGAAAAGAGGAAGAGAGAGACCCTGTGTTTTTCCCAGGAGGCAATGCTCTGAAAAAGACAGACGAGATGCAGAAAACTGAAATTCACACTTCTAACCCCGTCTAACCTTGCGTCGTAAATTAAAAACAGAACGTTGTTTAGGTTTTGTGCGATGAGGAATAACTACAGCAGACTTTAATAAAACACCCAGCTGTTGATCAGTCTCAATAGACGTCTTTGTTCACTTCTATCTGTTACCCTCATTGATATAAAGACGAGGTTTTAAAGGCCCTCCGATTGTTTCCACATGTGTTGCGCACGGTTGACAAAATAAACCACGTGTGATTACTGGTACTGATAGATGTGACCTCAGAATAACTTCTAGTGCTTTCTGTTTTTCTACTTTTGTTCAATTTGACTTCTGTAATGTGAAATTATTTTCCAAATTAAAAAGATTGATTAAATATTCATATTATTAATCCATTACAATTTGGTCGGAGCGTGAAAGTAGGCGATACATGCCATTATGTAGCCCTAACGAAACGCAAGACAAAATGACGGAATAATTTGGTTATGAGTTAAAATCAAACACAACACAGTTATAAGCGTAAAACATACAGTTCATAACTAAGAAGACATGCACGTATAACATTTTTATTAACAATTGTGTATATTGTTTACAATAGAGTTAAATAAGATATATATTCTAAGTTTATTTAAAGCAACAGTTTAGTTTTTCCAAATTTTACCCATCTATGGGTTGAAATAACCCAACATTTTGAGTCAAATCGACTTGACTTTACCATCTTTAAGTTCTTGTGTATGAAATTTAGCGGCCTCTAGTGGCGTGGTTGCGAACTACAACCAATGGCTCACTCCACTCTCCCTTTCAAAGTACAACGGCGCCTGACACATGACTATGATGTCGTCACATTTTGCTTCTTTCCTGAAGGAGATAACACATTTATGAAATGCGCTCTGTAGAGCAGTTGATTAGGAATCCAGGCGAAATCCATGTAAGGGGACCTGGGGTGTATGTCGATGAAAATACTTAATAAAAAGTAAAGCATCATTGTGTAAGGTCTTTATACACCTCTGAAGTCATAGTTTGTATATATTGCATTTCTGCCAATAGATCCTCCAAAATTACACACAGCCCCTTTAAAACGTAAACTGATGTCTATTTCACATTCGCTGTATTAACACAAACCTCATTGACCTGATGTACTTATCAGGGTTTAAGGTCTCAGGGTTGTTTGCTGTCAGATTTTTCTTCATTGATCCTCACATGTGAGCAGCAGTAGACATTGCTTAACAAAATACAAAATTAAGTCAGTGAACGTCAACTGTGATGTCATGCTGACTCTAGCAGGTTATTTATCTTTGCTGTGCCATTCTTTTTGTCTTACGTCTGCTTGTGTTTAATTCTACAAGAAGCTCGTAATGAGTGTTTATGTTGCTCTTGTTAAAGTACTTGAGGAGATTTTATGAGCTGTTTCATTTTCTAGGGTGCGATCTGGGTTACGAGGATTTAGATACGGTCCTGTTGGGTGGTATAATTTAACTGGAGTAGGCCCGGTTACGCCCACAAATTGTCAACTAAACTGTGATTGGTCACTTTACATGTCAGTCATTTATAATGTATGCACTTTATGGTGTATCTTATAACGAAGCACTTAAAAAGTAAAACTTTTTTCTAGGCAAAAGCGTTGTTTGTTTCCGCCATTATATTTTTACATTTCCGCTTTCAGTGTCACAAATTGTTTTCTCGCGTGTCCTTTACCACCTTCCCGCTCCACCTGCTGATCTCTCTCTATGAAAACGTTCATCACCAGCTGTGCCATATTATGCCACATTAAGGGTCCGTTTGCTGCTCATTTCAATAAGAGCGTTGTTAATGAGGAAACATTGATTCTCTCTGGTCCGAGTGAGGGGATAATGAAATAAGAAAGAGAAGAGGGCTAATGGCTGATGAATGTGTCGACTCATCGAAGCTGACGTGGTGAAAACGCAAAAGCCCCCCCTTCAATCTGAGCTCATTAGAGGCGACACAAACAACTTCATGCTGTTTTCCTACAGGTCAGACGCGAATTAACGATGACACACATGTGCACACTCATGCCCTCTGTGGATCTGCGATGATTGTAACAACAGCGATCATCTTCTGGTGCAGCTCCTGGTGAGTTAAACTGCAAGATTCTGATGTGATGTAGGTGGACACGAGATCAATGGAGATTTTCCCCTCACAGTTGGAATAAAAGGTTGATGTACTGCTTGACTGAATCTTACAAATGTTTTGAGAACATGTTGGGGTGTTATCTTTATCACTTACAAAAAAAATTCTATTACATACATATTCTTGATTTTATACTGTAGATAGGGTGGAGATCAGTGATGGAATCAAATATTTGATATGCGTGCCTCATGACTGTGTATCTGTGCCAGGGGAGGCACCACTACCCAAAAAATTGTGGGGACAATTTTGATCATTTAAAATGAAATATGATTTAAGTCATCAATAATTATTTAAACTAAATAGCATAAACACAAATCAAGATAATGTTATAGCAATTAATTTTAGTAAAGAACACTCAAGATTTAAGTGATTGCTTTCTAGACAATGGTGAACTCACATTCCACAAACAACAAAAGCAACCATTAAATGATTTCACCGCTTTTGGCTTGGGGCCCTGCACATTTGCGTGGTTTGCATAGTGGTTAACACCGCTACTGCATATTAATATTGAGTACCTATACAGTAGTATTGCGTACGTTGTATCTTTGAAGAGTTTTTTGTTTGATAAAATTTATAAGAGAGAGAAACAGCCTTAAACATTATTTCCGGAAAAAAATGAGCTGCTGGAGGCGGGCAGGAGGGATGGAACTACAGCACGAGAACACAATACATCATCGCATTAATTCCTTTGTGTAGATTACATTATGCACGTTCACGCCGATTGCCAACAAAATACAGACATATGACTTAGTTTGACTTACCAATGACTATCAGTTTCAAACACACCTCAACTTCTCTCAATATGGTAAGAATAACGAACTGCAGCAGCAGGCCCACAGCGCAGCCAATCTTGACGCAACGCAGCCAAACTTGATGGTAGGCGGGCTTCCTATGGCTCATCGGTAGGCGCGTGGGCGGGCTATTTCTTTCACTTTCCGGAGTGTACGCTTTTCCGGGAGAATAGCCCAAAACAGGAATCAGGTCCCTGATATGAAACAGGGATCCAGACTCATAAAAACTTTCAGAAACAAGTTGGAGTGCTGGGGGATATACTGTGTCATACGTCCAACTTATTTTGTAACAAGTTGACCATGTTAGGCATGAAGAGCCAGCGCGTTCAACAGTGTAAAGAAGTCATAATGCATGATATACAATGTTACCTGGTCTTTAAGGAAAGGTCAGCGCTCTACAGCAGCCCAGAGGAGGACAGCGGATGGCTTTAAACTACAGCTTGTTACCGTGGGCAACACAGAGGCGGCAATAAAAATCAAGGCAAAAGAAGATCAACAGCGAAAGATCTAAAGTTGCTTCTCAGGCTCCACATACACACACACAGAGTTTAAGAGGTAAATTGAGTCTGTTTAATGGCTGTGTGTCTGAGCAGGAATGAGAGAGTGGTATATTAAATTTACCTCTGTCCAAGCTGAGAGAAAGAAAGAGAGAGATAAAGCTCTCATGCTGATATGAACACGATCGTTGCAGCCTCTGCATTTGAGAGAGAGAAAAAGAGAGATGCACTTTCAAGTGAACAATCCAGAAGAGAAAATATCCTCTCTATAATGTTTTAAGTGCTCCAGGATAGCAGTGAGATTAAATGAAGAGCTAAAGAAAAGTCTCAGGAGGACTCAGAAGAGATCTCAAAAACATCTCACACTGTGCTCAAATATGCGTATTTGTAAAATTTATATAAATTATTACCACGCTTAAATATCTGTTATTGTCTACATATCAATGCCCAACAGACCAGCCTGTTACACAATGTGTGTGTGTTTGTTAGTATATGTTACAGCGTCTAGTCTAACCAAATTTGGACATGCCCAGTCAACCACACAGATATATACAAGCTCAAAGATTGGAGACATGTAATCTTAAAACAAAATAAAAGCTACCGCTTGGTTTTGATCTTCAACTTCATTTCTCATGACCGAACTATGTTTTGCATTGTTTATATTTTCCACAGGGAGAGAGGCAGTATGTTTAAGTTAGGACATTTTTGGAGGTAAGAGTGAGACAATACTGACCTTCACCTTAAAGTGCCACACACACATCTCCATTTGTGATTGTGAGTTTGTGGGTAAAAACAGAGAAGTGGAAAAATATGTGAGTTTGTCTGACATAATGATGAAACTTTTCTGAAACATTAGCAAAACAATTTCGGCAAAAGTGTCAGCAGATTCCATCAGCTCAAACAGACATGTTTCTGAGCAACCTGTTACAGCAGAATATTTTCTAGTCACTACATAATTATTCAAATAATAATTCAAATAAAATCTCATTTATTTATAAAGCATGCAATTTTGCATTGTTGAAAAGTAGCTTTACAGGAAACACACTAGAAACCACAATAATAATAACAACATTATACTAGAATAACAGAAATCGTGTATTACATTTTGAACAATTTGAATCTTGAATTTGTGTAAAGCATTGGCAATGTGTTGTTTAAACATGAGTATGAACTTGTTTTTACTGCAGTTGTGACGTACCACTGACAGCAGACGATATCACATATGATCAGGTGAAAAGAGAATGTATTTAATAAATAAAAATGGAAACAGGATCCAAACAGTTGTGCGTCCTGAACTCTGAGATCTCTTCAGTCGGGGGCAGCAATGTCTGAGGTTTCTGGGAGTGTCCGTTCTCATGAACACGTAGAGAAAACAGTCAACAACTGGAGTTATCATCAGCAGTTTCTGAGTGATCTGAATCAAAAGTGCATTTGTCGTGTCAAATACAACATACAGCATCAGTACAATATTATAAGGGAGTATTAAAAAGGTGTAACTCAAGAGCACAAAGAGCAGAAATGCCAGAACCAACTGCTTTTTTACGGATGTGACTGCTTTCGAATGAGAAAGAATCCTGCAGGCAAGTGCAAAACACACAAGGATCACAACGTAAACCACTGAGGTCACTATATATAAAAGCAAAAGAAAGTAATACCTCAAAGCCCACCGAAACAATAACAGGATTGAAGATACAAACCAACCGGCCAATGAAACGTACACCAGACATTTCTTCGAGTTATGAGACCTTTGCAAAACCTAATGAGCGATCAAAACATATCTCTCTATAGCTATACATGTCATGAAATACAAGTAGGTTAGAATAGACAATAAAAACATATACAACCCAGGAGATGTCCATTTAGCCCATTTTAACATCTTTTATGTGGAGATGCATAAGGAACTGACAATCTGCAAATTTTAACTCCTCTTTTGCTTTAAAATGAAGTGAACATTAAATATACACCATATAAATGTATAATCATTAAACAAATGTACACAACTAAAGATGATTCATCTAAATCCCAAAACATGGCATGTTACATTATTTATACAAAGTATATTAAGATGTACAGAACAGTGCAATCTTACCTTCATGAGCTTGTAATGGTACTGTTAGCTGAATCTGGTCCCATACAGTACAGAAGATCTCTGGCCACATCATGCAGTGGCGGTTTTAGGCACGGGCGAACCGGGCAGCCGCCCGGGGCGGCATTTTTTCACGACACGTGGGGGGGCGCCACAAGCACTTGAAAAAGAAAAATAATCTGCGCTGCATAGCGGGTTTCTATTATCTATAATATAACTGTCTGTGTGGGGAATTGGCGAATTGCCGCCCCTGCTCTCTGAGAAGCGCAGAAGCTGTGTGAAAAGTGTAAAGGGGAGGCGCCGCGCCCGTGATGGACAGTTCACCTCTCCCAAATGGAACGGACGTGGAGGGGGATCCACTTAGTTGGCTATAGTCAGTCACATCTTGACTTTCTTCCAAATAACGCACATTTCATTCATAATATTAAAACACAAGTCTATAATTAAAATTTTTTTTTCCTGAATTGTGTGTGTGAAATGGCAATAAAAAAAAGGTAATCAAAACGATTATGTGGAGGTGAAGTGGTTTAGTCTTGACTTCTGGTCATGAGTGACAGTGTTGGGGGGGACGAAATCTGTTGATTGTCGAGTGCCAGATAAAGACAGTGACAGCGACGGAGAGAAAAAGGTTTAAGCAGTCAGATGCCCAATATAGGAAAAAATAAAAGTAGAAGAGAAGAAAAGAAAAGAGCAAAAGATAAAGGTATGTAACTACGTTCTCTCTGTATGATTACGCTGACATTATCCATGTCATCCATGAAGGGCTAATGTTAATTGGTGGTAACGTTAACTCTTACGTTTGTTAGCCTTCTTGCTATGATGCTTGCTATGCTTATACAACAATAATTCTGTCTTAACTCAACAAACACGAGATCTAATTTCACCATAAGATTTTGCTTTGCAACAAAACTGTTACAAATAGTTATTGTTTATTTCCATCATTTGGGTTAATGTTGAGCCCTGTATTTAGCCAACGGAATGTACATATGTGTAGGAGGTTTCAAAGAGGAACATTTGCTATAACTCTGTTGCGTGACAAAGAATATAATTCGAGGCAGTAACCAAGGAGCTAATTGTTCCTCCCTTAGATTTCATTATTATAGCGGCTAATGAGTCATGACAGACATTTGGCATGTAAGGGCATATTTATTTAAATTTGCAGTTCATAAGAGTTACTTCCCTCACCTGCCATCAAAAACCATCAGCCTCCTTGAATTTATCACTTTTATGCATGATAAGGATCTATCAGAGATCTACTCCAACTTTTGGACTGTTCTCAGGATTGCACTTACTCTGACAGTCACTGCGGCTCAAGCAGAGAGGAGCTTTTCAAAACTAAAGTTGATCAAGTCGTACCTGAGGTCACCATGTCTCAGGAATGGCTCACTGGCCTTGCCATCATCAGTATCAATCACTGAATAAGGGATCAGATTTCGTATGATGACATGATTGATGATTTTGCATCAAGGAAGGCCAGAAAGGTCAGGTTTTAGTTTGTGTTTTCTGTTCTTAGTGCAATAGTGTAATAATTAGATATGCTTTTTGTGATGAAGGATTTGTGCTATTTAGAATATTTATTCTATATTTTATTTGTATATTATTGTTGTTCTCCACTCATGTTACATCATGATTGTACAAATGTTGCCACTTTTATGTATTTAGAGTATATTTAAGTTCTGATAACTTATACAGTTTTGTGCAGAATTTTGTTTTTAAAGTGTTCTGTAGAAGAATTTGTGCAATTTAGAAATATGAGCTTGTCTTACACTTATTTTGTTATGGTAAAACATGGCTGTTTGTGCAAAATTTTGCTTTTGTTTTTTTCTCGGATGGGTGGGGTAGGTGGGGGGGCACCCAGAGGGGATCTCGCCCGGAGAGTAATTCAATGTAGAACCGCCACTGACATCATGTGGCATATTAGGAAGGAATTAACTGCTGTTCATTATCATAAGCAAAGAGCTTTTAACATGTTAGGAGATGAGATCATTGTTGTCCATTGAGAAACACTCATATCTGGCCACAGCCGCCACTCCCTCATTCATGTGCTGTAAAACAATTTTTTGGGCAATCATTTCGCTTGATATTTTCCTGTTGAAAGAATGAAGTTTGAATCACTTCTGCCATAACAAGTTTTAATGCAACTTAAATAATTCTACCAAAGCACCAAATACAATATAAAAAAGACAAGTGAAGGACTATAATACAATAGAAGTTTGCTAAAATACTGCAGAGCTAAACCATATAGGGTAATAAGCAAGATCTGGGTAAATGAAATTACTTAGAAATATGAGTTCAAAATTGCCGACACATTGATATCTTCACATCTCATTGGTCCTCGTGACAAAACATGCAGTCTTGAGAGCGTTTGAGACTGCTGCCTGCTTCTGGGTTCTACATCCACTCGTTTTGTGACAAAGTAGACCTCATTTAACCTCATATAACAGTATAAAACAATAAACAAATAGAGTTCATGAGACCTTTAAGATGTTCCGTAAGAAGTAGGACTTCTTTAAGAGTAGTAGACTTTTATAAAGAAGCTAAAAGCAACTTCCAGTAAAGTTTAAGACTGATTCTTATGTTCCGACTTAAGTCTTGTAAATTAAGGACCACAATGATTTAAACACATAACAGGCGCCATTGACCTCTGAGTCAGCCAATAGGGAGCCTGCAAGGGTAAAGTCAGCAGCACGGCACCATTTATTCATGACTGAATTGAGACATTACATTAGTATATATTTTTATTATTTTTTACAGCTGCAATCCATAACTTGTTTGGGTAAAATAAACCAAAATTTAGTTATTGGGCAAGTAAATAAAAATCAGTGTTGAAAACTGCCTGCCTTCCTTCCCCAGATATACAACGGTAAGCTTATAATAGTGATTGAAATATCGATCTTTGTGGGAAATATAACTTAGGTTGACTTCAACCCATATGATGATAAATACATAATGTAACCTGCAATTTCATTTTTTAAACAGAGATGGCGACAGAGATGCAAAAGTAAAAAATGTAGTTTCAAATTTTAATTTTGTGTTACCTCCAAAAATATAACAAATATGTATCCATTTTAGGCTCGGTTTCACATTCTTCTAATTGATTTTTAAAAGTTAGTTGAAATAATTAAGATGCTCAATGTCATCCTATTACACTCACAGCGGTATATAAAACAAATGCATTTAACTTTTTAAAATGTATATTATTATATCATTTCATTAACCCCCTGTCATCATATCATTCCAACACATTGTTTCTTTGTTGTGAAGTCCATGGTATCTGCCTCTGCTCTGCCATCTTGTTACTCTTAGCTATGAGACCTCTTCAGCTCTCTTAAATAATTTAGGAGCTGAGACCTAGTCTTAACACTTATGAACCTTTATGAATAACTCTTATTCTTAAGTGTAAGAATAAGAGTAAAATTACGTCATTCTTACGTCATTTATTATACGTACGGGCCCAGATCATTATAAAAGAACAGTTTTTTACCATAGTTGTGCCATTACCAAGACTTAGAGGAGTAAAGGTAAGATCAATATTTTATATCTCAATAAAAACTCATGAATAATCTTCCATAATTCTGACGATTTGGTTGTCATTGTCACATTTACTCCAAAGCACGTTATGATCATTAAATCACTTTACAGCTGTTAACATGCGTTTCGAATTTTACCTAATGGTAGACACATATCATTCAAATATGTATGAGGTGTAAAGAATGAAGATATTTACACGTTTACTCATGCACTAACCAAAGCCGCAAAATACATGCGGCAATTATTCTAAAAACCAGATCTAGACAATGACGCTGTAGAAACACACACCAAGGCACCTGGAAATGAAAGTGAAGTACACACTGCAACATCCAATCATACGTTTCCGTTGGTGCGTTCAAACAAGGGCCTGCACAACAAATGGATCTTGTTGTGAAATGAACAGTTACATAAAATCAAAAACGGCTATGACCCGCTTGCTTTATGGCAATCTGAATAGGAAAGTCAATGTAGGTTTAAACAGTTTAAAATTGAATTGTTAAGGACTGTAAGGGTTAATACACGACTGACTGAAGTTGTCGCTGCAACAGGAGCTTTTTTTAAATATTTAACTTTAATCATTTAAGTTTTCATTATTTACTGATGTTTATTTAAATGTTTTATATCATGTAGTGTGCCATTTTCACTGATGGATTTACGCATTGGACATGGACGGATGTTTCATCAATAAGGTGCATATTTATTTTCCACTCGTGATGTGATTGCTACACGCAACTATAACAATATAAATATTATTTGAATAATATATATTCTCCTGAAAGGGTGATGCAAATTATTCCGGCCCACCCACAATTTTACAGGCCACCCAATCATCTACTTCCTGTATCCCCCTCTGGTCTAAATATAATTTATCTTGATAAACAACAGCATTTCACATTTTGTTACATTATGATATAGTGTTGTTATGGAACAGAGTGTGGAGTGTAACGAATGGACAAAGATAAACTACTGTAATAGTAGACCTAATACACTCGATCATGCCGTACATCAGTAACAGTTGTGCGTCCTGAACTCTGAGATCTCTTCAGTCGGGGGCAGCAATGTCTGAGGTTTCTGGGAGTGTCCGTTCTCATGAACACGTAGAGACAACAGTCAACAACTGGAGTTATCATCAGCAGTTTCTCAGCGATCTGAATCAAATGTTCTTTTGTCGTGTTAAATACAACATACAGCATCAGTACAATATTATAGGGGAGGATTAAAAAGGTGTAACTCAAGAGCACAAAGAGCAGAGATGCCAGAACCAACTGCTTTTTTAGGGATGTGACTGCTTTCGAATGAGAGAGAATCCTGCAGGCAAGTGCAAAACACACGAGGATCACAATGTAAACCACTGAGGTCACTATATACAAAAGCAAAAGAAAGTAATACCTCAAAGCCCACCGAAACAATAACAGGATTGAAGATACAAACCAACCGGCCAATGAAACGTACACCAGACATTTCTTCGAGTTATGAGACCTTTGCCAAACCGAATGAGCGATCAAAACATATCTCTCTATAGCTATACATGTCATGAAATACAAGTTAGTGAGAATAGCCAAAAAAAACATATACAACCCAGGATATAACAAAGGCCAGTGCAGCCACAGAGATGTCTCGATCCATAAGGAACTGACAATCTGCACCAGATCTGAAATCAGCAGATTTATGACAAAGATCGGAGCGGCTTGACCGGTTTCCACGAGAACATAAACTGCATGAACAGCTAAGCAGATCATAGGAAGCTCAACGCACGAGACGATCGATGTGTAGATGAAGTTTGCAGTCAGTTGGTCTTCAGAGTTAACATTGGTGATGTTTTTCAGTAGCTCAGAAGCGTTGCGTGTGGAAACAGAAGTCGTGTTCAACTCTGACCAGAGGGTCTCCGTCATCTTAAAACAGATCAATATTTGGTCGAAACAATGTTTTATTCTTTTTTGAATTTTTGTCTTCTGATGTAAAAGCCACACCTAGGAGTCCAAAGTAAACATTTGGAATTTAACAAATAACACAATAGAATGACACTACACAGTTCTTTCAAGCCAAGGTTGGGTCGAATATAGACATTTTCTAAAATCAACGATTAAGTTATCCATATTTGAGTAAATGCACATGTAAGAAAAACACTAATTTAAAACATGTTAAGACCACATTGATTTACAGCAAAATGAAATAAAAAAATGAACAAGTCTAACTCCACTTTTGCTTTTAAATAAAGGTTAAAGGTGGCAGGTTTTTATGCAGTACAAAATTTATACAACTAAAGATATCATCTTAATCCCAAAACATGGCATGTTACGTTATTTATACAAAGTATATTAAGATGTACAGAACGGTGCAATCTTACCTTCATGAGCTTGTAATGGTACTGTTTGCTGAATCTGGTCCCACAGATTACAGAAGATCTCTGGCCACATCATGTGACATATTAGGAAGGAGTAAACTGCTGTTCATTAACATTAGCAAAGAGCTTTTAACATATTAGGAGATGAGATCAGCGTTTTCCATTGAGAACCACTCATTTCTCACCACAGTCGCCACTCCCTCTTTCATGGGCAATAAAACCAGTGCTTTGGGAATCATTTAGTGTAATATTTTCCTGTTTTAATAATTACGTTTTAATAATTTTAATTTCAGCAATAACATGTTTTAAAGCAACATTAATAATTCTGCCCAAAAGCAATCAAATATAATATAAGAAAGACATCTCAACTCAACTTTATTTTTATAGCGCTTTTTACTATTTTCATTGTTACAAAGCAGCTGTACATGAGACATATTCACTGTAAGCAAAACAAATTAAAGTCGTACCTGTAAAAACAAGAAAAAGGTGAAAACACAAAAGACAAAAGACAGACTTACCCACATACAAAACATTCCTCACACACTATATGCACACGTACTAACACACATAGACATAGACACACACGGACGCGCAGACACATGGACGCGCACGCACACACACAAAGACAAGCATGCACACACAGACACGCATGCACAGTGAAAGCACACATTTAAGATAGAGGAGAAAGAAACACAGGTCAAATACTAAAGACATTTTATAAATTCCTCTATCCAATATTATTATATAAAACTTAAAAATTCTAAATCTAAAGCAGCCCCCCCGGCAAGGCAAATAGTGCAAAACAGTTTGCAATCGGTGGCGAGGAACCCAACATTCCGATCAAGAAAAAAAATCCTCAGGAGAACCCAGGCCCAACCAGGGGATTCTAGTTTCCCTCTGAAAATTGCTGTTGCCTCTGCACAAGCTCGACAGTGCTTGCTCAACAAGGCTAAATTAAAATAAATAAACGTACTAATAAATTGAATTATAGATTTAAGATTATCATTGATAATCTAATAGTATTTGAAATTTTGTAGTGAAGACTGTAGAGTACTGTTCTGCACTCTCTGATGCAACAAGTACATCAGTTGTTGTTGGAAGTGTTCCTGGTTCCGGTTGATCTAACTAATGCAGCCAAAACCCTCAGAGGAGTTATATTATGGAAGTCTAGTGTATCCAATTAAAAATATGAATGTTTAGTCTAGATTTAAACTGACAGAGTGTGTCTGCCTCCTTGACAGTGCAGGTAAGACAATTCCAAAGTTTAGGGGCAAGATAGGAAAAAGATCTACCACCTGCACTTGATTTGGAAATTCTAGGTATTACCAACTGACAGGACACCTGAGAGTGTAATGCACGTGAAGGACTATAATACAATAGAAGTTCACTCAAATACTGCGGAGCTAAACCATGTAGGGTAATAAGCAAGATTTGGGTAGATGTAATGTTTTTTGTAATATGAGTTCAAATATGGCGACACATCGATATAGTCACATCTCATTGGTCCTTGTGACAATACATGCGGTCTTGAGACCATTTGAAATATACATTATTAAAGCATATGGTGCAAAAAGTATCAATACAATTTAAAAGGACACAAAAGACTAAAGAATATCATACACAGCACAATTTACAATAATACAGAAAGCATTATGTAACGGAGGCAAGCTAGTGTAGAGCTGTGCAGTGTGTAAACCTCACTTCCCGGCCTCAAGGACTCTCTAGCGACAGACGCTAGAGACTGCGGTCTTTAGCCTCCTCGCTAGAGCGCCCGATTCCCATTCCGAACCGACTCGGTTCGAGGCCCGCCTGTGCAGGTGTGGTTCGTTCCGTTACATTGGTGCCGTGACCCGGATTGGGAGTGAGGTTTAGGGGGGTGAGTGTAACGGAGGCAAGCTAGTGTAGAGCTGTGCAGTGTGTAAACCTCACTTCCCGGCCTCAAGGACTCTCTAGCGACAGACGCTAGAGACTGCGGTCTTTAGCCTCCTCGCTAGAGCGCCCGATTCCCATTCCGAACCGACTCGGTTCGAGGCCCGCCTGTGCAGGTGTGGTTCGTTCCGTTACAATTACACATAAAAAATTTAACAAGAAAATATCTTGTTGCTAAAATGACTAACCCAGACTAATTGAAATGTTAGGGCTTCTTGATCGAAACAACTTTTAATGATACATTTTTGCAAATATTGCATATCCATGGAAACCAACCAATGAGCAAGTTCAACCAATAAGCTCAAATTCAAATATGGTGGCATATGGATAACTTTGAATCTCATTGTTGCCAGTGACAAATGTACGATGTGTTAAGAGTAAAAATAAACAAACACATGTACTCAAGAGTAATTTTATAATGCATCTTGCTTATGATATTTTGAAAAAATGTCATAACTTTGAATCTCATTGTTGCCAGAGACAAATATACCACAGTTTCACACAATATTCAAAGTCTTTATTCTTGTAAGCTTGTAGAAGCGGCATTAATGTTCATCTGTGTCAATGAATAAGGAAGTGGCAACACATTAGTGGTTCTAAATGGACGAAATTGTTTTCAGCGCTCATATGCAAACCACATGATAAAAGCTTTCTAATGGATAGCATTTGTTAGAATGTGTGCAATACTTTATTTATTAACAGATCAGAACATTATAAAAGAAGGTTTCTAGTCAGAAGTCGTGTCTTTACCAAGACATGGAGGAGTGAAGGTAAGATGAATATTCTATTACTGACAAGCCACTGCATGAATAATTGGGATTAAGACTTCATCCAAAGTGTTATGATTTGATAATGTGTATTTTACTGTATTGTGTATTTTTATTGTGTTAATCTTAGAACGTTTCCACAGTATATGGTATTAAACACATATCACCGATGCATGCAACCATGTTATGCTACAGTGTGTTAAGAGTAAAAATAATCGCACACATGTACACAAGAGTAATTTTATAATGCATCTTGCTTATGATATTTTGAAAAAATGTGATGTTTTTTTCTACAAAAAACAAGCATGTTCTTACATAAAGCTCAAATTTGTATTCTGTTACACAATCTCAGGGCTTTGGATTTTTTACATTTACTTTATATTTTACCGTATAACATTTTTGGGCCTATACTCAACACATAAGCGAAAAACATGTATATGTACATTTAACTAAAAATTTCTTAACAAAATTTAAATGTGCCACAGTAATATTTGAGTAACATTGTTCATTTGAGTGAAACATTTCATTAATCCCCTCTTGACACGTTTGCAATTTGAATCAATATCTGGGAAAAGATAGATGATATAATTTCTAGTCTTTCATTCACAAACTTCTACGACATCACAATATGAATTTTTTTTGAGATTGGGACAATCCATTCCTTTTGAGAGAGGTTTACCTACATGGGTCACATAGTTGACAGTCATACAATGAAAACCATTTTTTAATAAAAAAAATAAGTATGGATGATTTATATTGATGACTACGTATTAAAAATACATAACATTGACATGAGATGTATCCACCATAAAATGACCCACACGCACTAAAAGCTCAATTGAAAAAGTTTAAAAGTTGGTTGATCTGATTTAAATGAATCTTCCATTCCTGATCTCAAACCGTTTGTCTTTAATTGGCATGTAAAACAACAACATTGTGGAATAGCGTTGTTGCAGATGGAACAGTCTGAGGTGGATTGAAAAGGATGGACAGAGGAAAATTAATACTTCGACACAAAATAAAAAACTAAGGTACATTTTTCCATATACTAAAATAACTATCTGCACAAATACTTTCTGTTTTTTGATAAGCCAACTTGCGTACAAAAAGAGTGAAAACTGATGGTCGAATTCAAATTTGCTGAAGATGCTCAGCTTTTCATTAATCACGGCACCTTTTCATTTCGTCATTTTGTTTTATTTTTAATCAAACTAAGTATAACACTATTAGTGCTGTTAAAGCTATACATCAGAAAATGTAAGATATACCTATGACTGAAGGTTCTCCAGAAGTTTTCTAGCTGACCTACATAACTCTTCAGAAAGTTCAGTGCAGAGGTTAAACTCTAAAACTGTAAATACAAAACAAAGCAGTGTAATTTCCAAAACGATAAAAACCCAAAATGTATGCTAATTTGTAGAAGTATCTTTAAAATATGTTTGTTTTAAGTTACACACAGTTACTTACAACTTACAGTGTGTTTTTTTTCTCTTTTTTATAGTAGCACGTAGACGAGCATGTGAGAATAAGAAATGCATGAAGATGAAAGAACAAGAGGCATTTTTATACTATCTACTGATTTAATGTGCTTTAAATAACAACCAATGTGTTTATCAAAGTGTCTAAAATAATTCAAATCCTGGGTCTGGCATTGTACTTCCGAAGGAAGGACTTTCAGGTATAAACACATCTTCATCCGTTCTACATTTCAACATCTCACCTGCAATGGAAACCAATGTCTTCTTGAACAGCACTCTTTACAATAGCAGTTCCGATTTAAACCACAATAGTTTCTTAAATCTAAAAAATACAGCAGAGGTTGTTTATATATCGATCATCTTAAGCGTTGAAATTCCCTTGATCTGTGCGGCCATTTACTTTGTTTTCTTTCTCGTCAAATCTGGTCAAGGCGCTCCGGTCTTTCTCATAAATCTACTCTTTACAGACATCATACAGATTGCTAGCGCCGCAACTGTATTAGTCTTCGACATATATGAACTCTATGTTATGTTATCTTTGCTTGTGAGTTACTTCAATGGTGTGTACTTCATGACATGTGTTGCCCTTGAGAGATATCTTCTAATCGCTCATCCTGTTTGGTACAGATCTCATCATCCGGTAAAATGTCTCGTGTGCACTTCTCTGATTGGCTGGTTTCTATCGCTTATTTTTGCGCTTTCTTGGCCTTTAACACTTTACCTGTTGTTTATCATGCCCTTCATTTGTTACATAGTGATCATGTTTTGTTTTGTCGGTGCATACAGAGCTCTCTCTCATTCACAATCTGTAACGTCTATAAAGAGGCAGTTAGTTCTGGCTAGTTTGTTCTTTGTTCTGCTCAGTTACACCTTTACAATCCTTCCTTTAAGTATTTCATTTCTGCTGTCTTTGTTCACTGATTATTTACCTAATTATATTTACAAACTTGCTGTGTTTCTTAATTTGTTAAACCCGATTATGGACTGTGTGTTGTACGTGTTAATGCGGAATGATGTTGGAAATGGCTTCAGGACGCCTAACTGCTGTCCCAGACGAAGAAGAATTCGTAGTGAAATTCCGCTCACAAACGTAACCGATGTACAGTGCCATACCGTGTGAGAGATTTACGCCAGAGTGCTCCTTTCCTTTATACTCAACTAACAGTGATATCATAAGGACATAATACACATCTTATCGGTTGCTATTCGCATCAGGTTTAGCATGTAACAGCTCTCACATATATTAGTGGGCATCTTATGCTGTGATTCTAATAATTCAGCTGATGCATTTTGTACAGTGATGCTGTGATTGTGTTTACTATGATATCATGCTTTATGGATTGTCTGTACATCACTTGTAATGTAGCAACATATAGTAATGAAGTTTTTAATATGTCAATATATGATGTCTGTGAGAAATGTAATGACAATTTTATTTCACTTACAATCAAAGTTGCCTCTGCATATTTAAATGAAAAATTTCCCTTAAATTGTATGAATAATGTTGAATGAAAAAACGTAAATGTTACAATCTGCAGGTATTGGGGTACTACAGTATTTCGATCAATAAATGTATCTATGAATGAATAAATAAATAAACAAATGAAATGTTAAGTGTCAATAACCAATCTGGATGTCTGACTGTGTATACTGACATAGAAAACACAGCACTTTGTGTGTGACATCAACAAAATAGTGTTATGCCAATGTAAATTGCACACTCGCGCTCGTAAGTCCACAATCCAACTACAGACAGTCTATAAACAATTACGTTAAATCATACCTGACACGTTACTTTCAGAGAGGTTTAATATTCCATCTGTGTGTGTGCTTGAGAAGGGGGGTGTTGCTTATCAATTATGAATGCAAACATGATTTATTAAGCTACATTTAGCAGTTTACCAGTGAAGTGAGGACGCAAAAGAAGAGATGACAGAGGATAATCGTGAAATCTGCCTCCCCGTTGTGGAAAGTGAAAGGTAACGTGTTACATGTTTGTCTTGAATTTTAAATCCCAAAGATTCTCAGTCAGTGAGGGAAAATAATGTGATTTTGGGAGGCATCAAACACACTTCCACACGCAACAGTTGAGAGCGAGTACACGCTAAATCAAGGGTCAGACTTAACCACACTCCACTAGGACCGAATGCAGGACTCTGTTTCCCAGAAAGCACTGCGACATAATATTAATCATGCAAAGTTGCACCTCACTATCGGCACTGGAGTCATTGTGTTTGTTGGTCAATTTAAGACAAATTTATTTACGTCTCGCAATACATATATAGACTTGCGTAATAGGAATCATGTAAAGTAAGAAAAATGAGGTATGGAAATATCATTAATGCAAGCGATTAGTGACAGACAGCGGTTACGAGAGTCGCAGAGCTACTGGCCACCCGCCAATCATCAGTCAGGGATCTATTGACTGTTGTCCAATCCGCAAACACAAATCTATCGGTTTCTGGTCAAGCATCAGACACACATCGGCTGTTCTTTTCATCTATTGCCTTATTGATCCATCCACCAATTGCCTACGTTTATCTGTGCCTTATATTTTCCCCTTTTTGCGCTTCCTTCTGCCCATTTCCTGTTTCTCTCCTTATTGATTCCTCCACAAAACTTCCTTTCTAAATTCTTTCATTAAATTCTCTCTCTCTTTCGTTTAATCCTCGCAATAGTGGATTCCAAGCAGGCTTGTAAATCTGTTCTCATTTTCAGGTTTCAGCCAGGAACTGTGTGATCAGAGAGTTAAACAGCAGAATGCGCAGAAAGAAAGAAAAAGAGAGAGAAAACACAGTGAGGGGGGAGAAAGAGAGAACAGACAAAAATTTGACAGAGAGAGAGAGAGAATTTAATAAAGAATAGAAAGAGAGAGAGAGCAGAAATGGGAAAGACAGAAAGCAAGATAGGCATGAATTGGTGGTTGATTTATTGGTGAGGAGGGTATTTAATGGTCCTATAATGCAAAAAGAGCATTAATCACACTTTTACCTGTCCATCTCTGTGTGTGTGTCTGGCAGAGATCCCCGGCCGAGATGCGCTGCGCTACACAACAGATACTAAACGAAGCACTTACGCAAAAGTTCTCAAGTCTTTTCATCACAGATGCTCATTGCATAAAAGTGTCCATTCATCACACCACAGAGCAGACAGCATAATGCTTAAACTGTCTGTGTACTAAACAAGGATTGATTTCCTAGCATTCATCACAAGCCAAAAGCATATTCACATCTTCATTAAAAGACAAATGATATTCTGACACATATGCACAACCGAGGGCGGTCTACAGTACCTGAAGAGCGCTGTCTGTTCGCATCCCAATTCATCTTAAAGGCCGACTGGAGCGTGAACTTCACACGACCTGCTTTCTTATTGGCAGTTTTTGGTAGCCAGTCACCTGTGCCGTTAACACCATGTGAGGAATCACTCGGGAGCTGCAGATGAAGATAACATGACAACAGAGATTGGCAAATGGCACTGCAAGAATGCGTCCCGAGTACCTCAACAGTGATGTGATATCACATGAGTGAATGTTATGATTCTAAAAAACAACAATTGTAGTTATTTGTTGCATCATGGGCTCATTTCTGTGACGTCATCGCAGAGCATGCAGAGCTGTCCATGGTCCTGAAGGCATCAGCGTTGGCTGCTTATCAACATCACGTTCATTTATGTTCATTTTATGTCAAACATGTGTAAACATGAATTATTGTGTTTGATAGTGTTACATTCTACGACTTTAAAAGGATGTTCTTCATACTACTCTACACTTTTTCCTGTTGGTTATTTTGCAGACGCTTTTATCCCAATAGACCGACTGCCTGCACTTCCATCATTCTAAGTGACGAAACTGCATATGTTTGTTGAGACAACCATATATGCTGCATCTACATAGGTCGCCATAGTAACGAACTAAGTGTCATCACCATGACATTCAGAGACCAATGAAAGTAGGAGTTATTGTGGAAGGTGAGGATCCGCTCGGCTATGTTCATGTCTGTAATGAGGTGCTGCACATACTAACGCAGCAGTCAACACGAGTGTTAGGGGCATTACAGTATTTTACATATCGCTGGATGTGCATCCTATTAAAAAAGACAGACTGACTTATCGTAACACTTTATTTGGACATAAGTGACAAAATTTAAACAAGAAAAATCAAACCAACTTCTGGCGACAAGGTAATTTTAGTAGATGTGTGAACAGTTGCATTACATTAAGTATAGACATGTTCATAAACATCCATGCGCGTTTTTGTAATATTTCTACAACAAAAATGGCACTTTTGTTTGCTCACTCAGTTTTTGGGGCCAATGTACATCCACAACACAATAAAACAATTTTAAGAGACTGGGATAAACCTCTGTCGCATGAATAATCTGAATCCAAAGGTGAGAAAAACAGTACGACTTTGAAAAGTGCTTAATATTACATACAGATCTGTTCGTACATCTAAATATTTTATCAATGAAAATTTGCTTCCCATCGAGCATCAACATTTGGTTGTCATTTCTCTCAGGAAATATGTTTATTATGATCATTTGAATGAGATTAGGGTAGGGATGTGTAGAGAACAGAAGGTTGAATCAGGTGTGCCAGTCTTCAGCGGTTTCATTCGCCAGCTCTCTGAACTCCGGGTGATTAGTGCATGGCTAAATTTCATTAGCCTCTTTCTCTGAGCGCTAATTGAAAATGCTCTCACCATGTCTAATCAATAGCACACAGTTTTGTGCACTCAAAGTCTGATTATGGACAAGAGAACCTGGCGACACACACACAACTGAACACACTCTACAGTAGAGAACGTACATACAACACACAACACAGCAGAGATCATACTCAACAGACACACACCATAGCAGAGAACACACACATCACACACACAAACACCACAGCAGAGAACACACACAACACACACACCACAGCAGAGAACACACACAGCACACACACCACAGCAGAGAACACACACACCACAGCAGAGAACACACACAGCACACACACCACAGCAGAGAACACACACACCACAGCAAGATCACACACAGCACACATACACACACCACAGCAGAGAACACACACACCACAGCGGAGATCACACACTGCAGAGAACACACACAGCACACACACACCACAGCAAGATCACACACAGCACACATACACACACCACAGCAGAGAACACACACACCACAGCGGAGATCACACACTGCAGAGAACACACACAGCACACACACACCACAGCAAGATCACACACAGCACACATACACACACCACAGCAGAGAACACACACACCACAGCGGAGATCACACACTGCAGATAACACACACAGCACACACACACCACAGCAGAGATCACGCAGAGAACACACACAAACACCACAGCAGATAACACACACAGCACACACACACACCACAGCAGAAAACACACAGCACACACACACCACAGCAGAGAACACACACAGCACACACACACCACAGCAGAGAACACACACAGCACACACACACCACAGCAGAGATCAGACAGCACACACACACACCACAGCAGAAAACACACAGCACACACACACCACAGCAGAGAACACACACAGCACACACACACCACAGCAGAGAACACACACAGCACACACACACCACAGCAGAGAACACACACAGCACACACACACCACAGCAGAGAACACACACAGCACACACACACACCACAGCAGAAAACACACAGCACACACACACCACAGCAGAGAACACACACAGCACACACACACCACAGCAGAGAACACACACAGCACACACACACCACAGCAGAGATCACACAGAGCAGAAAACACACACAAACATCACAGGAGATAACACACACACACACAACACAGCAGAGATCAAACACAGCAGATAACACACACAGCACACACACACACCACAGCAGAAAACACACAGCACACACACACCACAGCAGAGAACACACACAGCACACACACACCACAGCAGAGAACACACACAGCACACACACACCACAGCAGAGATCACACAGAGCAGAAAACACACACAAACATCACAGGAGATAACACACACACACACACCACAGCAGAGATCAAACACAGCAGATAACACACACAGCACACACACACACCACAGCAGAGAACACACACAGCACACATAAAAACACCACAGCAGAGAACACACACAACACACACCACAGCAGAGATCACACACAGCAGAGAACAAACACAGGAGAGAACACACACAAACCCCACAGCAGAGAACACACTGCGCACACACACACACAAAATAGAACGCATCGGACACACACACACACAGTGCACACAAACAGAGAACACAGAAAGCACACACAATAGGCCCGCACAGAAAACAAAGCATGGAAACACACACACCACAGCAAGCATACACACAACACATGCCCGCAAGCACGCACACACACACACACACACACACACACACACAGAGCAGTCCCACGCATACAACACAATGCTTACACAGCAGACAGACACACAACACCGCTTGCACAAGCACAGACGCACACATAGAACAAAATACACACAACACCGCACAAATACACTGCAAAAATATAAAACTCACGTACTCAAAATAGCAGAAAACATCACACACACAACAAAGCACACATACACAAACAACACAGAACATACATACACACACAGCAAAAAGCCACACACACTCCAGCAATAGTCTTTTCACAGAAATGTGTAAAATGTGATCCACGCCAACTTTTCAACGATCTTTATCACATTATCACAGTCATTCACTCACTAATGATGACATAACCTAAACGCTTTTAATAAAAGAGGCGTATATATAGAGTGCACTTGAGTTTGTGTGTGGGAAACATTTCCCTCAAAGGTTAGTACAGCATCTCTCCCTCAGTCTCATCAAATTGCCATATGCCAGCCTCAAGTTCTGTTGGGAGTTTTTTTTAATTATGATTTTACTTAATTATGATGCATTACCCAAATGGATGCTACGCGTGATTTCATATTTCTCTCTTTGTCACTAGCTGAAACAACACAGGCAGCAATCTAACAACATAAGGGTCACACGCTGGATATATTTGATGTTATACCTGTATGTATACACCACAAACCTTAAGAAAAGTCTAAATGACAAGCATATCTTTAAAAACCCCATAGGGGACAAAAATCTCAAATAAGCTTTTTAATATCTTTTAGACAGCTGTGAGATCACAAGGGCAAATAAAGACTGTTGCCTGAGACTACGGTTTCTCAGACTTTAATTCATTCTCTTTTCCAGGGCGCTCTAGTGTAATGCTATGAAATGATAGAAAATCATACATTTTACATGCTTGTCTTTCAGGTCACATTACGATTAAACGACAAGGTCAGTCGTGTGACCTTAATCCGACATCACATTTTTCTTCACGGATTTGTTTTGAAAGGGTTTTCAAGCCTCATGTCAAATAATGTATCAATTTCTATACATTTAGAAAAAAATTAAATGAAAGGGGCTACTTGGCCGACCTCACATTGCAATAAAAAGATTGATGCAATGCACTACAACAAAATAAATTTCATAAAAAGCAATAAATGTAATTAAAAAAAAACACTGGTGCAACAAAAAGTGATTTACTGGTGCAACAAACAGTGATTTGACTCACAAAATAACGTCTCCGCTTTTATATTGAAACAGATTCAAAGATTCAAAAACATACAAGTTAACAGTTTAAAACAGTCTGACAAAAAGCTCGCTGAACCCATCATAGCAGTGGGATGTATCCGATGAATAAGAAATTATTGCTTTTCTGCACAAAAGGGAGCATGCATGTGTAAACACACCATTTATTTTAGATTTCCTGCCGATTTGTCTAGCTGGCCCCTCTCAAATCTAAAAAATAGAAGTGAAGTGAACTTGTTATCTCACTGCAGGAAGCAGTTGTCCATGTGTGTTTCATGGTCTGCGGGAGGCGTGCATGAAAAAGAAATTCTGAGCAATACATTTGTCTTCTCTGTAAAAGGTTATTTTCGTTGCATCTCTGGACAACCGAATGATGCAATTTCCTGTCTAATTAAAGACCTCAATCAAGCAATTAAACGTTACTGTTAAATTACCCCAGCCTGACCTTGCTAACATCCGAAACCTGCCATTATGCCACAAGCATTTTTCTTCTCATGCTGGTAAATTATTAAAAGCAGTCAAAGAGTCAAAGTATATTCAAACGCATATGAAATGTAAACAAAATTAAAAGTAAACAAATAAATAAGAAGAAAAATCCAAGACCTTGCCAGAAGAAGCCTTTTAACAATTTCAACGAACAATATCTCTGAATAGAAAAATGTTGCCTTATATAAACATAACAACAAAGATACCTGTAAAGACTGATTTCTTAAAATACAAAATGTTCAAGATATTAAAAGCTTTAAAATGACATATTTTAACAATTAAAGTAAAAAATGATCTCCTTACATTAATGTGACCTGCAGTGTCAGATTTACCTCTGCGGGTGACAGAAAATAATCAGTGAGAACCGAACACTTTAAGTTTTTTTCATGTTAAAGTTATCTTTGATCTCATCATTGACAAGTAATTTCATTCAAGTAAGATTCATTCAAACTTCAGGAGCTCGATTGGATTCAGAATACATAACATTGCAAAAGTATCTTCTCAAAGACATGAAAGAATAAAAAAAGACTATTTACAATGCCAAAAAAACAGCTCCGCTACTTTGCAAATGATGGCAGATGGCTAAAAGTACATTAAGGATGTTTAATAAAATAAAGTCTGGATGCTCTACCTCCTCCAAATCTATTTCTCTGCATGCGTTCAAAAAACATCACTGGAGATGTAGATTTAAGCACACAACTGGGCATCATTACACATGCTGTGTGTGGTCAGCAAGGGTTTTCAGACGGAGACGGATACATCCATTTCTCACGGAGGCGGTCCGGTGCATGCTTATATGCACACACAGACGTATACACTGTATGTGCAAAAAAATACTTCTATCCACACACTCCCTCCCGGGGGAAGCATAATAGCCAGTGGAGCTAAACCTGGTGCTAGCCCGAGGCATGGGGTCCATTACTCTTTTGAGCCCTGCTTTAATGGGCCGATCCGTCACAGGGGCGACTACTTGTGTTAGCGCTCTGCTAATGTTAAACCTAGCATGCTTGTCCATTACTCATTTGCCAACTTTCTAAATGGGTGATTTGGCTACTCGAGCTAAAGTTAATGCTATTTACTGTCTGCACTTTTAGTAAGACTACATTTCTCATAGAGGTCAAGCCAAGTAACCATTCATTGCATTGATAACGGCTGCTCGGAGAAGACAATACAACAGCTCGGTCACGACTGTAGTCTTCTAACTAATGGTGGCGGGATAATGAAGTGCTCTACATTTCAATAAAGGCTGTTTGTCTCTGTGTAACCATTGTAAAAAGTTTGTTTCTGTAGACTTGTGATGGAATTTGTGAACTTGTCAGGAACCGTGATCTATTAAGTCATCCACACGAATTTCCTCCTTTTTTCTTGTCAGTCAGCAGGCAATTTTTGCTAGTCACCCAGCACGACTTTCCAACAAAAGTACTTTAATACGCAATATCTTTCATATGTATAAATATATATTCAAGCAATCTGATGGGGTGAAGAAACGGGTTGTTTAGCCAACTCCTAAAGTATTTGCAACTTCTTTTGATATCAGGTTAGAAATATATAAATGTACATACACACTCGGTTTGTTGTGTGGATGACACAAAAAAAAGAGGAAATTCGTGTTGATGAACAAAAATGAATAGATTTACATTTTGTGACAATTTCACAAATTCCTGTGAGACTTGGATGGACAGCTACACTCCATTTCAGTAATCCTTTCAAGTTCTTCATTTCGATATATTTTTAAGTCAAAGCTACATAAAACATAAAGTCTTCATTTATCCACCCTCATGCGTGTCAAAACCTGTATAAGCTTTTTCTTCTGTGAAACAAAAAAGGAAGATATTTTGAGAAATGTCTCAGTAGTTTTGTGTCGAGGATGTCAAGGTGGCCAGTGTTGTTTAGTTACCTATCTTCTTCAAAATACCTTGTTTTGTGTTCTGCAGATGAACATCGGAGAGGTTTTTTCTTTTCTTTAAAAACAAGTTTCATTTTTGGGAGTCTAAAGCACCGATTCCCAAACTATTTCATTCCAGGATCCACCTAGACAGGTATAATCTATCTTGAGACCCACCAAAATAAATAAAATACAGAATAGATAAAATATAGAATACATGAAATTTAAGCTGTAATACCAAACTACCAAACGGTAATATCAAAGCTATTGTTATTGTCAGTCATTACTGGACTAAACTGTATTTTTGTGTGTCATTCAACAGCCAATTGACTTTCCAAGACCCACCTCATGCCGCTGTGCGAACAGTTTGAAAACCGCTGGTCTAACGAACATTTTCTTGTTTTTAATGGAACCATAGAATCAAAAATGTTTTTAGGCAATGGTTTGCACCTTCATTTTTAAGATTGTACTCTAAGGAAACATAAACTGGGAATAAAACAATTTACTGTAGATATGTTCACACAACAACAATGTACAAATGTTTTTCCTTTATGTAAAACTGTCAACATCTCAAGTCATCATTTGCACAAATTCTAACCTTAGTAGCTTACACAAAGACAATAACATAGCTTCCAAAACCTTGCACGCTGAATCCTGTATTCAAAACTTTGTGTTTTTGGGCTCCCAAAATGTCAGTGCTTTTGAGGGTTTATTTGTTGAAACAGAGTTGTATGGTTGTTGACAAATAAATGTGTAAATTTAGAAAAAATAGCGCAAGAAAGAGATTTACTTTATCTTCATTGTTGTTTTATATTATAAATATTAATAAAATAGGCTATATTATTAACAATAAGGGGTTGACACTTCTCATCACTTTGAAAATAAAATAAAATTACTCTACTGGTAATTTTGGTCATACAAATATTTGGTAATTTTGGTCATACAAATAAGATTAATACATCATTCGAAACTGTAAAAGGTTTACTATTATTTGTATATACTCATAATAAAAACAAAACTTTGTGCATTTATAATACCCCTTGTGTCACTAAAACGAATGTAAACTCAGCGAACACTTGCCACTTAGACACAAGAGGTCTTTAGAAAGCTTGAAGTGTCTACTTTAAATGATCCGATTAAAATCAGAAAACAAATATTCTGTGATATCGTTATAAGCATGAAATAATATAAAGGTATCTTTTGTCTCCCGTCCCAGCTCATTATCTCTAATGCGATCACGCGCTCTCGCAGGACGCGCCATTTGGTAATGATCTGCTCCAGCCAGTTTGTTTTCTACATTGTTGCTGTCACATTACAAGACACATGCACGGTATATTTGTCAACTACTCAAAAGCACCTCCTAAATTACAATAACTAACTTAGTTAAGTCTTCCTGTCTGTCACGTATCCACCCATACATCCATTGGCCCTACAGATGAAGTCTAAACCTTATATAGAGGAACCAGATGACCGGTTGATTCAAATTCTGCACAAATGATCTAACAAAACAGGACATGAAGATATTTTATATAATGACAAATCCATACAGCAAGCAAAATGTTCAAAAGTCTTAAACGATGCCTGCGCCGTGTACTTTGTCACATGGTCCCCATTGCGCCCTTGAGGAGGACACTTGACCTTGGGCTTTGCCGCATTCGATGCTTATATACTACAGCTGCACTCGCGTGCACACACTATTAGATGCTTCACCAGCATAGCTGTGATTCACCCGTAGGCACAAGGCCGCATGTGAGAAAGAGAGGCCATAAAGAGCAAGTGTGTCTGTTATGGCTCTTATCCTTGATGGGTAGCAGAAAATAAATCCGACGACCAGTCAACCCAGGAACTCCACCAGTCAACCGACTTCACTCCGTAAAGCTCAAATTATACACTCCAGTCAGGAACGCAGTCAACATGGACAAGCGGAGTGACTCAGAAGGCCGAAAAGCCGCAGCGATGCATAATAAAGGTCAAAGAGCTGGTATATGGTGGCGTATGAAAAGTTACAAAGACAAATTCCCCTGGCCGTGCATTCAAAATGTTCCACAAAATCCCTCAACATTTATCAGGATGCCAACAAGTCATTGCAAACACCCAAAGCCTCTCCAAGATACGTCTGCAAACACATTTCTGTGCATTTCATTGGATCTAGTCGTTCTGCTGGCGTCATTTTTTCCCACTGAAGCAAGAAACAAAGTCGTCTTGATGCATGAACTACACCGCGGTAGAAACACCAAATGGTTTATGGAAGAGAAACAACGTGTTCTGTCTGTGGAGTTCATGTCCTCTAATACCTGATACATTGCGTATATTAAATACAAAGAAAATGATGTCGACAGAACCCGCTAAGTCGTTTTGGCGACACCGGAGTGATTTGGGGTGATTTGAACGATTGCATTATTTCTCTGTCGGCTTTGCGGGAAACGAGCGTGTGGCTGAAGAGATATCGTCACAGTTCTGCTGTCAGGAAGAGAAAAAGTCACAACGGCATCTCATTGTCTGTCACACTGCGGGTAATTATTGTTCCCCATTGCCAGAATGCAGACGCATTCATTTTCTCTGTCTTTATACTTTACACGCACACACATGCGGCGGGTTTGAGAGATTGTCACACTGCTCTTGCCAGTGGTTTTGAGATGGGGCATTAGGTCAAGCCGGCGACACACCCGCCAATCAAACAGTGAATCCATATCAGCGTTCCACAGACTCGCTGTTCAAACACACTCTTAATGCATCTCTCTCTCTCCCTCCAACAAAGTTTAAAAAATCTGTCTTCTTTTCTCTGTTCTCTCTTAAAACAGATCAATCCATTCCTCTTAAATTAACCTCAGCAAACACCATCTGTTCAAGAAATACATCACTGACACAGATAGCAGACTAAATAAACCTTATGGCTCACATCAACAAACCTCCAACCTAAAACCTCATGTCTTTTTAAAGCTTTGTGCTACAGACATACAGGACAGTTTCCTTCAGTTTGCTCACGGATAAATCCATCATGCCTTTATATTCCTGAAGCTGAGTACGGACGAATCCTTAAATGAATCAAAACATTGCACCAAATTATAATGCAGTAAAGCCGTGAAGTTGAAAAATGCAAAAGATAAATCCAACCTAATCTAATATATTCACGTATTGAAAATTCTAGGCCATTTGCCCAACATATACACCAAACCTTATCTATCATTAAACCCCTTTCTCATCTCACGCCCTCGCACAGAAAAGCACAACCCTGTTGATTTTCCGACACTCTCTTCACTGGTTCTCAGTAGTTAGTGTTAATGGACAATGATGGACTGATGGATGCGCTCGCGGTTATGAAGATGAATGTATATGTGCTTGTGTTCTTGATGACCGGCTACCTCATCTCTTCCATTAGCAGAGCAGCGTTCTCTTTTTAAAGGATCTTTACCAAAGTTCTTAGAGCTCTAATGACATCTGCACCTCACCGCAGGACGCCACTGTGAACTCAACAGACAGATTTTATCCCTTAGGTTACTGAAGTGTGATGCATTTCAACTTTCATTTCTTAAAGGTATAGTTCACACATAAATAAAAACGTATAATTTGCGGGCTGAAATTAACCCTTCCGCTCCCTGCATAATCTCATGGCTTGTCTTGAAGTAAGAATTGACATTTCTATAGTTTTTATCTCAATTACACAGAATAAACTCAACATATAAATTGTTTTCACAGTTACTAAACCCATTTCTGCGCTACTTTTGTGATGGATGTTTCATCACTTATCACTTTCGATTCCATATAAGATAAAATACTGACAATTTGGTATAAAATGTGTCATAAAGCTCCTTTATTAAAATATTGGTGAAGATGCATTAATTTTTTTTCAAATTGTTTAAAGTTCTTTGTTTGGTTGAACATAGAGTAAGATATGGGGTCAATGGACCCCATTGACTACCATAGAAGAAAAAATTACTTTATACATTTTTTTCTGTAAATCACAATGTATTTTTTCTACTATGGTAGTCAATGGGGTCCACGAACTTTTTGGTCTTTACATCTTTGTATTGACTTTGTACGTAATTTACTCGCGCCAAACGCTTAACTCGCGTTTGTGTGAATCATAAAGCGTTCCCACCAAACGCGACTTGCGCAAATAATTTGCACTATTCGCGCTCAGTTGGACGCGTGAACATTTTGAGTTTACTCGCTTCGTACGCGCGTGAAATTCAATTCACAATAGACGCGAATTCGCGTCATGGGAGGGGCTTCTGCCACGCGGCTATATATAAAGCTCAAATTGAGTAAAGTTTTACCATTTACCAGATTGTGCGACCTCCTCACTCACTTTCTTCCAAGCAAAATCCTTTATATTCCTATTTCGATAAAAGTAAGAAGATGTATCGTACAGCTCCGGGTATACACATACAGCGACGATGATTTTGTCCTCCATTGTTGTTTCGGATTTCAGCCTAGGCTCGCTACGTCATAATCATGTTACTACCAGAGCAAGCTTCTTATTGGTTAACGAGGCGCGAATTTTCGCCCAAAATACCCAAAATTCAGATTTTTTAAATCGCGCGATTCAAACGCTCAATCCGCTCGCGTCAATCGCGCCGCAGGTTCCTATCGTTTCTTTACATTGATTTCACTTGCGCTTAACGCTCCGTTCGCGTTTGGTGGGAATTTAGCATTAGGTGGAATGTTTCCGTGAGAAGTTAATATGCGTACAAACACAAAAAATCTACGCAATAATTAGTGAATGAGGCCACTGTTTGTGATTTACTGTTTTCTACATTAAATGATTCTAGATAACGTAATGTTGTGTTCATCATTCTGTGAAAATAAAATCTTGATATTTAAAAAATTGACAGAGTAAAGTCACGTCCAAGATTAAAACCAGAGTGGTATTAGATCAAACGTTGATGCTTGTTATGTCATCAGATTTTGGAACTTTGGTCTGGTTTGCACAGGCTGGGTCACATATTGTACAAATATGTAGTTCGCACATCACATCCAGCCTCTATACATCTAGGACGGCGCATAAACCATGAGCGACGCTTATTTTCAGGTAAACCGTTAGCGACTAAAAACACCCACAAAACTGATCTGCCAACTGTAAAAATTCCCTGTTCGGCATCGTATCTTGCGAAGACCGATTCACCAATTAAACCCTGAAATGGAGGGAAAACAGCACTCCACCACAGCTTTGTCTTATAACATATGCCGCCCAGCACTTATCCAGCAATCTGAACGTTTACCTCACAGCACGTTATAGACGCCTACAGCGCCGGCTATAGCATAAAAAGCAACGCGTGCCAGGTAACACAAGGTCTAATGCTCTTCCTACCAACTGTGAGACACAATAAAAGCAGTCCCCCTCGGCCATAGATCTGGGCCCAGTTTGCGATGTCGTTATTACGCGTGAGGATACACTGCGCGCGGCATACACCAGTCCGACTGTTGAACGCCAGTGAAGCCAGACAGGTTGGCTGAAAATTAAACTACCCCCATAAAGGAACCCGATGGCAAGACTATATGGCCACGAGCCAGAGCGAGCGTGTGCGCTTGTGCAGCGCTGCGCGGAAAGCACCTTGGACACTTTCCAAAGGAGGGCTGGGAAACCATGTTCTCACACCTGGGTGTGAAATGCGGGAGGCAGAAAATGAGAGAGAGAAAAAACAACACACATAAGCTCCCTCTCCGCTCTATGCCTAATGGAAACACATTTTATACCGCTCGCTCTGCCTTCTTGCATCCGAGCCCCTCTCAGGTGCATTATAATGCGTCCGCGTAGGAGGATGCGACATTTATAATGATTTCATTTAGACTCACCAGAGACGGCAAAAATAGGGTGAATGGGCGTGTGATGCTCCTAAACTGCATCTTCAGTCCTTCCAACTATATATGGTTTAACAGTAGCACTTGTATAGCGGTGTGTAACTTTATAAAATATCATGTGGGCTGCGTTATCTCTCTTAAACTGTCTCTATTACATACACTATAGAAGTCCGTCAAAAAGATACTGGACCTTAAACAGCCTCAATGTAGTATGTTCAATGTAGCATGTCTGCGCACGCACGCACTGAACTCTTCCCATCGACACAGACGGCGAATTAACAACGCTAAATTCTGTATTAAACCAGCTGAACCGCTATCGCCGCAAATGAGGGACGATCTGGCGCTCTCTCTCTCTCTGTCTGTGTCTCTTTCACCAGAAGGAATATGAGGTCATTACCATTCTAATTTAAATGTGAAACAGCAGCAGATAGCAGAACGCGCGTGTGAGGAGAATCATAAGGATAATGTGAGAATTGTGGAGCGTGAGTTTCGTCTGCTCTCGGTCAACGCAGATCAACACCTCTCTCTCTCATTAGTCTTTGCCTGCTTCTCTCTCAAACACAGGTTTCCTGGATGCATCACTTTATGAAGAGAGTTATTTTTAAAAAGAGAGAAATGTTAGTGACGAGAGGGAATGGGTGCATTAAATAATACATAAGGAAATCAATCAAATTAAAAGAAATTTAAGAACGCACCCAAGAAGTGAAGAAGAACAAATGTGTGACCCTGGACAACAAAACTAGTGGTATGGGTCAATTTTCGAAATTTAATGTTTTACATAATATGATAGCTGAAGAATAAAGCTTTCTATTGATGTGCGTTGTTAGGATATGACAATAAATGGCGGAGATACAACTGTTTAAAACTCTGGAATCTGAAAGTGCGAAGAAATCTAAATATTGAGGTTTTTAATCAGAGGCGCTGTTGCAGGCCATTCACTCAAAAAAAAAAGCTTTTATATATTGAAGGTAGAAAAAATTACTAAATATCTTCATGGAACATGATCTTAACTTAATATCCTCATGATTTTTGGACTAAAAGAAAAATCAATAATTTTGACCCATACAATGTATTTTTGGCTTTTTCTAAAAATGTCCACGTGCTACTTAAGACTGGTTTTGTCATCCAGGGTCACATATGGGTTTGTTGTCGAAATGCACTTATGGAGCTTTTACAATCTTATAACCTCTATCATTGCTCATTGTTTGTTCCTTGCAAGCTATGGAGGTTTTAAAAGGTCTTTTTAAAAAAAATCCTGCGTGGGCAAGTTCTCTCTGTTAAAACTAATCTAATTACTGTCCTGTTGTTCACAATGTGCAACTCTTTTTTGTTCTTTCATTTATTCTTAATTTTGGTATATAATAATTAATATATACTCATAAATGTACAGTATATGTTGTGTAAAATACACACACAAAAATGCTGGGTTATTTTCAACACAGCGTTGGGTGAAAAGGGGATGAACACAAACACTCGGTTAAATTGATTTAGAAAATTCTTACATTTCACCCATTAATGGGTTAAAACAACCCAGCATTTGGGATTGAAACAACCCAGCATAGGTTCATCTGCAACCTAAAACTCGGGTTTGTTCATTTTTGACAAAATGCTGGGTTGGAAATAACCCATCATTTTAAAAAGTGTAGACACATAAAAATGCTGGATTATATTCCATCCCAGCCATTGGGTAAAACAACTCTGAAAATGTTCATATTTGACGCATGTGTTATTCCAACAGTTGGGTTTCACTGTAAACCCGGATAAGTAGAATCTACTTAAAAAAACCAAGGTAACTCGTTGCCTTAAAATTTTTAAGTAATGATGCATTAGTTGAATAAGTGAAGTGGACTACGTTCAATGAACTTGAGGCCATAATGGAATGTAATAGAACATTTAAGTTGAAAGTACTAATAACCGAGTTACAGTTACTGAAGATACTTAGTTTAAACAATCATTTCCCACCCATTTATTTAACTCAGCATGTTAAGTAAGCGTTATTCCATTACCGATTCAACTAAATTGTATATTCTAACTGACCCAACTTAACTTTTTTAGTTCCTGAAACTCAAAATATGTATTTCAATGAGTAGAGCCGTGTAAAATACAGACATACAACTGCAACTGTACACTGATAAAATTTGTTTATTGAACATGTCTTTTTTCAGCAAAAAAAGAAACAAAGCCAAGGCCTAATAGGCTTCTAGTGAGTAGTTTCCTCAATGACGGAATGAAAAGAAAAAAATATCTTCCTCTTTACCTCCAATCATTACAATATTGTACTGCGGCACTTCAAAGTTGTTTGACAAACTGGCCACATAAAACTCAGCCCTGCTGAACACTGGCATTTTAACATTTATACTTCAACAGTTAACATTTACTATTCAAATTTGGTGGACAATCTTGCAAGATAAAACTCAGCCCCGCTGAACACTGGCATTTGAACATTTACAAATAACAATAAATAAAATTAAATAAAACAGAACATAGGGTGAAAAATAACAGAGTAAATACCTGTATGGAGAGCCCATACTCTCCCCTCCCCCTCTACCTCCCTTTCTCTCTTCCCCCCTCCTCTCTCTACCCCACTCCTCCATCTTGACAATTGTGAACTCTATGATTAACAAAAATTTCTCTGGGTAAAATGATAAAGCATGTGTGAGACAGAATAATGGTGAAAAATAAAATTGACAAAAGATACCCACCTAGAGCCCATACTGTCCCCTCCTCCTCCCTCTGTCTCCCCTCCTCACGACCCCCATGCTTTCTATATCCCCCATGTAACACTCTTCACTTTACTTTACTTTTAATGCCAATTAATAAAAACAACTCTTATATTGCAAGCTGATTCTTGAGTGTTTGAAGTTTAGGTTTCAGATCTGTCTTACCCAAATTCAGAAGTACCTGTTGAAAAAAATCAAAAGTGTTCTTCATGTAGTTTGGGTAGTTGAGATGCAGTGCATATGTAAGTCCGAAGACAATGTACATGGCCTGGGGCAGGCTCTCAACATCCATCACAATGTTTCCCTCCAAGATGATTCCCACTGAGGATGCATTGTGGTGAAGGGACTGCGTGTGTGGAGTGATGTTTTCCTGTTCATGGCAGAGGATCCCAACTGGCACAGAATTGTACAAACCTTCCTCATCAGCAACGTCCTGAAAAAGCAATAGAGCATGATCACATCAACATGACAAGATAATGCTAAAAACACCCTCTATAGGTACACAGCCCCCATGTCTGCCCTATCCAGTGTCCACCCACTTCCCAGTGCAGCGAAAGCTACAGAAAATCACTCAGGACAGGTGCAAGAAGCATCCACAAATGATCTGGGGTGAACAAAGTATGCCTCCTCCAGAGAAGTTTTTTTCAAACAACAATAACAACAAAAAAGAAAATAATTAATTAAAAAAGCAAACGGTTAAAGGTAAAGGGTGGTAAAGAAAAAACAAAGTTGCTTACAAAGCAGGCCTTGAAGAAGGTGGATGGATCATCGCCAAGAATGATAGGAAGCCCCCTTAGGACAAGGCACCTGACTTCTATCACATCCAAAGCCTGGTGGATTGAGGGAGCAGAGAGGACATCAGACATGTAACTATGTTAGCCTGAACACTATGTTCACACACATAATCAATAATACACAGCAGAGCCATTTACGTATTTGACCCCACCTGTTAACTCACACACAGTGGTCTTGACATTATTCTTACAGGTAGTTATTTGCATACCTCATTTACAGATCAACTAGCAAAACCTGGCAAACTAATATAATGGGTGGAAAGTAATAAGGCTGAGGTGTTTGTTACGCCAATTCAACTCCATTACAAATAGGCTACCCAAAGTTAAAGTGAAGAAAGCATCTACCAACAGGATAGCTCACATTACCAGTACATTTATTTACACCACATGTGTGTTCTTTCAAGCAAGAGTACAAAATCAACTAACCTTTGTTTGACGCATCAAGTCAGCCAAGACCTGCCCTGTGAGGCCCCTCTTTGCCTTGAAGATTTCCATGAGCCTGGGACTGTTATGGTCTAGGGCCTCGTAGAACTCTTGTCTCAGGCTCTTACCAACCAGCCTGCTGAACTCCAGACAGACCTGAAACAAGTTAAAAAAAAAAAGTTTGTTCAAATTAGTTGACACCATGATGTGATTTTTTATGCAACAACCCAGTCTGCATGTATTACTCTTTAATCCAAGTACTAAAGCCCCATTGGGGACAGCAGAGGGGTTTCGTAGAATACACCATATGAGACAAATCTATAGGCCTACCTGTTGTTCAGTAAAGAGAGCTGGCCAACGTTGACATATCTGGGTGATGGCAGGCTTGTCCTTCACAACTTCATTCCTTCGAAGAGCGAATGTCAAATTCATCTTCTGCTTGATGAGGGCTCCATTTGGGGTTTTCTTTTTCATTTCGTCCACCATGAGCTGTCGAGCATCTTCAAGGCTGGAGTCATCCTGTCCATCTGGATAATCTGGTAAGTAATTGACTTCTCCTCGCTTTGGCTTCTTGATTCTCTTGTTAGGTGGGTCTCCATAAGGAGAGTGCTTTCCATGTTTACTGCCGTTCACGGTGACATCACGGTGACCCCGCTGACGCATTTTTGTTCGATAATTCCCCATCTTGAATTTCAAGCTGTTTTTCCAACCGCTCCAGCCGGACACTGATCCTTGTTCTTTGAGACATGGGTGTACTCGCACCAGTGCTGAGGCAACAGCTTCAAATTCCGCATTTGTTAGATATGCTTTCAAGGCATATATGGTCTCGGCCAGCCTTTCGAGGATGTCGTGCTTGAGCTCCTTTGACAGAATTAGGTGTTTTCCATCCCTGAGATGGAGCAGGTTTGCTTGACGCAGTCTATATTCCACATCGACAGAGAATTTCGGTATGTGCATATCAAATACCTCTGGCCACTGGTGTTTTCCTTCCTCAGATGAGTTGGAGAAGATGTCCGTGTCTGCCTGGCTGGATGTGTTGCTTAGTTCTTCACTTGATGTTGACTGTGGGACGGGCACCTCCACAAGAGAAAGCAGTGGAATAATTTTAAGGGTGGGTCGCTCAGGCAGCTCTGAAATCTCTGTTAGATTGCACAGTTCGTTGTCGAAGTTGGGATCTTTAAACTGTAAGCTGAAGTCATAGTTTATTTGAAGAACATCTTTAAGGGAGTCAATTAAAAGGTCAACTGTATCAGGCTTTGTCGTCAGTTCCACCTTCCTTATGTCTGCTTCAGTGAAAATAACTCTCACAAGCATTCTCTGTTGCACTGCCAACTGGGGAGAAAGAGAGAGATTGTTCAGCACAGAATATAACGTTTGAGAGTCACCATTAGTTTCCCACCTACTATGTATGCTGAAAGGGGAAAAACATCATTTAGCTCCGATAGCGGAACCACACACAGGGGCGGGGTAACATCAGAGTAGCAAACTTCATACGATCTTAGGTGCTCATGGTACCATGCACTCATTGCTCTGCACACAAACATGATTTCTGTTTGAACTACAACAATCTGTGTGATCTGCCTAAACTCAGGGAGTCCTGAGCAGGATCCAGCAGAGACTACCATATCTGCCTTGTATGTAACTCCATCTAGACATACGGATGATGCTACAAGAACTGTTGCTGGATTGAGGATTTTCTGACTGAGTACTCTCTGGACGTTATCAGGGAAAGATGATACCGAAACTGTAGTGATCTTCTCCATCTCGACTGAAGGTTTGAAAAATGAGCTTGAGTCCAAATGATAGCTGACTGCTTTCTGGTGTTTCACAGCAAGTGTAAGGGCTACATTCCTGTAGTTCTGAGCGTCACGGATAACCTTTTTGAAAAATTTGTGCTTGCCCTCAAAGCGCATAGTCCAGACATCACACAGTGGACCAAATGCCTTAATAAGTTGAGGGTAATGTTCAATGTAGTGGTGTTTTGGTCGTAATCTTAACTCTGGGAATGTAGACTGCAGTTGTTCTCTGTGTTCTGCTAACTTGCACTCCAGGAAGTAGAGTGTCTCTTCAGTAAACCTAGGGGCAACTACTAACTCCACAATGTCTTTGACAAGCATGAGAACTTCCCATGCCTTTTCCCCCGGAGGCACATACTGACCAACAAGAAATGGAAGGAGCCTAATTAGGCACCAGTTCTCATGTGCATTTCCCCCGATTGTGCCTTTTGTGGAGAAGCCTTTTGTAATAGGCTGTGGCTGGTCAGTTTTGTCAGTAAAGGTGTATGTAAAGGACCTGATAGCCTGATTCAGTGTTTCTAGATTAAAATATCCCTTGGAAATCAGAACTGAAAGGCACAAAGACAACTCTACAGGGACTATGCCCTCCAGAAGATCATGCATGAGGTCAGGAGGGTAACCTTTAACAACATGAAAGTGCTCCAGGTTTGCAGTCAAAGGGCACTCTTTTTTCACACCGTATGTTCTACCAAGTTCTGGGTGTTCCATCACTTCCTGCACTTGTTTGTCATGCCTGTCTTTGTCTCTGAGCTCAAAGGCACCAGAGCGTACCACTTTTTCCTGCGTGTCACTTCTACTTGCCATGCAGAACCTGCAGAACTTATCAACAGAGAAGCTCTCGTAGAATCCTGCCAGTGCATGAGCACCTAGGTTGTCAGCAGCTACATACAAAACAGTTCCTTTCACACTTGCACCTAAGGCCTCTACGTAAACACCATCTCTTTCTAGTGACATCAGATCATGTATAAGTGGGTTCAGCACTTTAGCATAACCACATTCTTTTACAGTGGTTGTGTTGCATATAAGACCAAGTTGGATAGAGTTGAGTGATGCTCTATACTTTGCCGGTATATTGGCAATTACCCAGTACACAGCACACATCTTATGCTTCTTCTTCGATGTTCCTAACGGATTGGCGACTTCAAAGTCATCGATGTACAGTCCAATGGCAATTGTGAATTCATCACTAATAAGAAGCCCATTTTCTCTGAAGTATACACCATCTACATGACTTTTGTATTCATTTGGAACATGTATTTCTTCAGACATTGCTTTATCTAACACATCTGTCCTGCTCAGCAACTTCTGCAGCATTTGCAGTACAGGAACATATACAACCGATTTCTTATCTTTGTCAACTACATACTCTACAGGCATAACCAGCGGAAATTTTTTAGACACATACGATGCTCTCTTTTTTGTGGTTGCTAAGGAACCAACTTTGCCGCAAAATGTTGTCATTACGTTTGTCTCTGAAACAGCACTGCTCACCTTTTTCACAATGGACTCATCTATCTTGGAATCATACTCTTTAAGAATCATCTTCACCTTATGATGCAGAAGTGGCTCTGCCAAATAATGTATATCACAAAGCTGTTTGATAACTTCCTGTACAGAGCGCTCAGGTATGTGGAGGATAGTCTGCATCTTTAAAAAAAGCGCTGCCAAGTTGTGCTCTAACTGCTTTTCCAAATCATGAAGATCTATCTCACAAGCTTCTTCACTGACATCATCTATCTCCCCCGTGTCTTCAGTCAGCATTTGCTCATCTGCAACATCAGTGTCTTCATTTTCATCAGTTATATGAACAGTAACTATTTCTTTCTTGAACATCTTCCAGTTGTCTTCTCTATGTGCTTTACTTTTATGTGCATTAAAAGTGGAATACACACTGCTCTCAAATCTACAGCCTGCATATGGACACTGAACCTTTTGGTTAACTTTCAAGTGTCTGCTTCGGAGGTGGGTGAAAAATTCAGTTTCAGAGCAGGGCTCAATGAATTCACACAACTGACAGCAGAATTTGACAGCTTCATTTTCTCCTGGTTGTTCCTCATGAGTTTTAGAGTGAAAACGAGATATGTGTGCTTTAAGGCTGTTTAAGGACTTGAATGTGCATAAACAGTCCTGGTGCAAACAAGGAAATGGTACTGTCCTTGTGTAACTTCCATGTTTTAACCTGTAGTGTTTAAATAGCTGCGCCCTCTTCCCACTAATAAAGCCACAATATTTACACTTCCACTCCATCTTCAGCTGGCTAAAGTTACATGAACTAAGGAAATATTACCGTTAGCTAACAATGAAAAGCTTTTGAAAATAATTATTTGAAATTGGCTTCGACACAATAGCCAACAAGCTAACATTATCTAAATAACACAAACTTGAAGAGGCATGACAGCAAAGAGTGGGACAAATCATAAAGAATAAAAATAAGAAAAAAATCAAGAAATTAATGCAAATTAGCTAACTAATAATGTGAGCTAGTGTGCACCAACTTACCATGATGTTTGCAGTTCTGTGGCTAGCTGCTTCACCGTCTCAGCTAAACGTTAGCTGCCCGGAAGCAACAGAGTAAAATAGTTTAGAGTCGAGCGGACATATCAGTTCGGTATCACATTAAAGCATGAATACGTTAAGATTGCCTGCCAGGCAGTCTATTGTGTGACCGAGTACCGTACCCGGACACCGTGGCGGACTCGAAGCGTATACGTCGGCGCAAAGCTCAATTTCTATAACCAGGCGGACTCCGCGTACTCGTACTATGTGTCACACAATAGAATTCGCTTTAACAAGTTAATTCGGATCAGCGCCAACTTACCGGGACGTTCGCTGGTCCGTGGTTTGTGGCTGAGCTAACGATCAGTAGCTGCTTCAGGTGTCAGGCTCAGCTCAACTTTAATTAGCTGTCTGCGAGCGACATAGGATATCCGTTACTGGCGCTAGCTAACGTTACCAGGAAACACATGTTCACACACACAGATACAAAGTTAGCTAACACAGACTTAGCTGGTTAGCGTCCTTGCTAGCCTGTTAATAACTGGCTAAGTTTGTTTTTTTATATCAAAGTTTCATTTCTATAGTGTTGTCCCCATGAAAAGATATAATAAAATATTTGTAAAAATGTGAGGGTTGTAGTCATATACTGCTAGCCAAGTTACCTCAGTTAAAATTCGGGACTGCAACGGTATGCAACCAGTGGGTTCCAATTAAACGTTTTGTGTCGGTTCATTCACCGAAGGCTTCCAACTTGGGTCGAACTACTTACTTGCTAGAACGTCAGTTGTCGAAAATTTCAATATAGCAGAATTCTTTGTCTTTGTTCTGTTCCGTTTATGTTCTGTCTCAAAAGTTCACAGTCATCAATTTCACAAAAGGCGGTTGCATGGGTGACGTCAATGCTTTGCTATTGGTAACCGGCAAAACTGGAAGATATTAAGTTGCTTGAGCTCAAACACATAATTACAATAAGATAGGCCATTAAAAAGTACAGTTCACTCAGAAATCATAATTAATGTAAAGAAATGATACATGTTTAATTAATACAAACTCAGTTTGTTTGAGTAGAAACTACTGATTGGACTTAAAAACACTATTACAATAATAAAGGACATACAAAAGTTCAGCTTAATCAGAATTAACAAGTAATGTCAATAATTTAGACACATTTAAGTAATATGAACTCAATCTGTTTAGTTAAATAAAAATCTGGGTTTACAGTGTATATCTCCTCCAGAGAAGTTTTTTTTCAAACAACAATAAAAACAAAAAAGAAAATAATTAATTAGAAAAGCAAACTTTAAAATAATATGTATGGTAGGGAGAGAGGGGGTAGGGAAAAATCAAAGTTGCTTACAAAGCAGGCCTTGAAGAAGGTGGACGGATCATCGCCAAGAATGATAGGAAGCCCGCTGAGGACAAGGCATCTGACTTCGGTCACATCCGAAGCCTGGTGGATTGAGGGAGCAGAGAGGGCATCACAGACTCAAAAAGGTGTCCATATGTTAGCCTTAACACTATGTGCACACACATAATCAATAATACACAGCAGAGCCATTTACGTATTGGACCGCTCCTGTTAACTCACACACAGTGTTCTTGACATTATTCATATAGGTTCTTATTTGCATACCTCATTTACAGATCAACTAGCAAAACCTGGCAAAACTAATGTAATGGGTGAAAAGTAATTAGTCTGAGGAGTTAGTTAAGACAATTCAACTCCATTACAAATAGGTTACCCAAAGTTAAAGTAAAGAAAGCATCTACCAAAAGGATAGCTCACATTACCAGTACATTTATTTACACCACATGTGCTCTCTTTCAAGCAAGAGTTGAAAATCAACTAACCTTTGTTTTTGACGCATCAGGTCAGACAAGACCTGCCCTGTGAGGCCCCTCTTTCCCTTTAAGATTTCCAATAGCCTGGGACTGTTATGGTCTAGGGCCTCGTAGAACTCTTGTCTCAGGCTCTTACCAATCAGCCTGCTTAACTCCAGACACACCTGAAACAAAGAACATGTTCAAATGAGTTGACACCATGATGTGATTTTTTTATGCAAGAACCCAGTCTGCATGTATTACTCTTTAATACAATTTTGTCGAGTACTACGAAGCCCCTCTGGTGACAGCAGAGGGGTTTCGTAGAATACAGCATATGTTACAAATCTATAGGCCTACCTGATGTTCAGTAAAGAGAGCTGGTCAACCTTGACATATCTGGGTGATGGCAAGCTTGTACTTCACAACTTCATTCCATCTAAGAGCGAATGTCAAATCCATCTTCAGCTAGCTAAAGTTACATAACCTAAGGAAAAATTACCGTAAGCTAACAGTGAAAAGCTTCTGTAAAAGAACTATTTGAAATTGGCTTGGACACAATAGCCAACAAGCTAACATTATCTAAATAACAAAAACTTGAAGATATGACATCTAAGAGTGGGACAAATCATAACAAAGAATAAAAATCAAGAAAATAATGCAAATTAGCTAACTAATAATATGAGCAGGTGTCCACCAACTTACCATGATGTTTGCAGTTCTGTGGATAGCTGCTTCACCGTCTCAGCTAAACTTTAGCTGTCTAGAAGCAACAGAGTAAATTAGTTCAGAGTCGAGCCGACATATCAGTTCGGTGTCACATTAAAGCATGAATACGTGAAGATTGCCTGACAAGCATTCTATTGTGTGACCGAGTACCGTACCCGGACACCGTGGCGGACTCGAAACGTCCACAAAACGGACTCGACGGCGCAAAGCTCAATTTCTATGACCGGGCAGACTCCGCGTACCCGTACTAAGTGTCACACAATAGAATTCGCTTTAACAAGGTAACAAGGATCTGCGCCAACTTACCGGGACGTTCGCTGGTCGGTGGTCTGTGGCTGAGCTAACGATAGCTAGCTGCTTCAGGTGTCAGGCTCAGCTCAACTTTAATTAGCTGTCTGTGAGCGACATAGGATTTCCGTAACTGCCGATAGCTAACGGTACCAGTGAACACATGTTCACACACACAGACAGAGTTAGCTGGTTAGCGTCCTTGCTAGCCTGTTAATTGGCTAAGTTCCCACTCCCGTTTTTTACTTACTACAGTTCTAAAGAAATTAAACTTTGATATTCAGATAGCCTAAATATCTATATAAATAAAATATTTGTAAAAATGTGAGGGATGTACTCACTTTCGTGATATACTGCTAGCCAAGTTACCTCAGTTAAAGATTGTACTGCACCGGTATGCAACCAGTGCCAGGTCCCAATTTAACGTTTTGTGTCTATATTCGGTTCACTATCAAAGGCTTCAAACTTGGGTCGAACAACTTGCTTGCTAGAGCGCCAGTTGTCGAAAATTTCAATAAAGCTGAATTCTTTGTCTTTGTTCTGTTCCGTCTATGTTCTGTCTCAAACGTTCAGAGTCATCAATAGCACAAATGGCGGTTGCATGGGTGACGTCAATCCTTTGCTATTGGTAACAGGCAAAACTGGATGATATTAAGTTGTTTGAGCTCAAACACATAATTTCAATAAGATAGGCCATTAAAAAGTACAGTTCACTCAGAATTCATAAGAAATGTAAAGAATTGACACATGTTTAAGTAATGCAAACTCAGTTTGTTTGAGTAGAAACTACTGATTGGACTTAAAAACACTATTACAATAATAAAGGACATGATAAAGTTCAGTTTAATCAGAATTAACAAGTAATGTCTATAAATTAGACACATTTAAGTAAAATGAACTCAATCTGTTTAGTAAAATACAAATTTGGGTTTACAGTGTTGTCTCTTTTTGACCCAACTCTGGGTTGAAAATAACCCATCATTTAAAAAAGTGTAGACACATAAAAATGCAGGACTATATTCCATCTCAACCACTGGGTAAAATAACCCAGACATTGTTTATATTTGATGCATGTGTTATTCCAAAAATTGGGTTTGTCCCTTTTGGACCCAACGCTGGTTGAAAGTAACCCATCATTTTTAAGAGCGACCAATAATATTATACACAAACAAAACTGCAAACTCATTTTCCCTACAGGGATAAAATAACTTCATGCATGTATAGTATTATAAATTCCAGCTCAAATCTCTGTTTGGCAGTCCAAACAATCTCTCTCTCCCTCACAATGCGAGTGACGCATGCAAAAGCCCGATATGCTTTGATGGCGGTTCAGCTCGGAGCTGCAGAGTAACAGTAAGAGTTTCTGGGAGAGTAGAAACAGACCACTGAGATCTTCACTTTCTCAACAGACCGAGACTAAAAAAATACACAGAGAAAGACAGAAACTGTTCTGTGTCACTGTAGATACAGCTAAAATAGAAAACAAGCTTACTCGCTGAATACAGAAAAGTGTACTATGCGGCTTGCTGTTTTTACACGGTACTGTCAGGTGGAATAGCAGACATTATTACAAGGTAAACATTTCTAACAACAGTACACTAGCAAAGACAACAATACCTGGAGAGAGCTAACTGCTTACATTCCCAAAGCAGTTCCTTCTCGCCTGGCGGCAGATTCCACACTAGAATATAAAAACAGACAAATCTTTTCTCATGTGCACTTAATAATATATCATGAAATAATGTATAAGGCAAAATACCCAGCTTAAATGGAAAAATAGGCTTTTGTAGCCAAATTGTGTACAATGACTGCTGTCTAAATGTGTTACACAGGACCTCATTCATTTGATTTTATGGTCCATAATTTAACCAGACGCACCACATTTCATGTAACTGATACAAATATTTATAATTTAACAGTCTTATCAAATAATGAGTCTAAAAAAGTTGATCCCAAAGAAAATTTTAATTAATACAAATATTGTCCAAAAGGACTTTTTAAAAGGATTTTCTAGACGTTTCATCGGACAGACACGCGCCTGGCCTGGAGTTAACTTTCGGTCTGTGTTGGTTTATATTATGACAATTTATATTGCAACTAATTTAAATACATATTTTATTATACACTGCTCGAAAAAAAGAAAGGAAAACTTTGAAAACACTTCAGATCTGAATTGGGACAAAATATCATGCTGGATATCTATACTGATATGGACTGGGTAATGTGTTAGGAACGAAAGCATGGCGCATCGTTTAATGGAAATGAAAATGATCATCCTACAGAGGGCTGAATCGAAAGACACCACGAAAATGTAAGTTAAAAAAATGATGCAGCAGGATAGCCCATTCTGCTGAAATTTCATTGCAGCAATTCAAAATGGTACTAAGTAGTTTGTATGGCCCCCACGGGCTTGTATGAATGCTTGACAATGTCGGGAAATGCTCCTTATGAGACGACGAATGATGTCCTGGGGAATTCCTCCCAGATCTTGACCAGGGCAGCACTAAGCTCTGAGTCCGAGGTGCAACCTGGCGGCGTCGAATGGACCGAAACATAATGTCCCAGAGATGTTTGATTGGATTTAGGTCTGGCGAGTTTGGGGGCCATTCGATGGTGTCAATTCCTCCGTCCTCCAAGAACTGCCTGCATAATCTCGCCACATGAGGTCGGGCATTATCGTGTGCCAGGAGGAACCCAGGACCCACTGCACCAGTGTGGGGTCTGACAATGGGTCCAAGGATTTCATCCAAATACCTAATGGCAGCCTGGGTGCCATTGTCTAGCCTGTAAAGGTCTGTGCATCCCTCTATGGATATGCCTCCCCAGACCATCACTAACCCACCACCAAGTTGGTCATGTGATCAAAGTATTTTATGCCTACACAACACATGCATCCTGTTCACAGTATGCAAACTACACCGTGTAGCAACTAACTAGCATGTTAGTATGCGAATCCAAACGCAACCTGAATCTCTTCCACACGGCTGAGGTCAACGGGGAACAGACCAAATCACTTTCACACAAGCGGACACACAAGACACATTTAAAATGTAATTCAAACGCAGCGGAGGTTACGCAGCATGACAGATCATAAGGAAATGAAAGAAAGAAAAATAATAGAACCTGAGATGGGGGAAAATAACTAAAAGTGATACGACACAAAACCAAAGGGGTTCTTTGAGGTACGCTGCTGTGTGACGTGAAAAGATGAGACGCCGAACAATCCGGCATGTCTGTTTGCACTGAGACAATTTATCTGCGGTGCAAAAGTGTGCTTGAAGCATGTGCCAAATTTAGTTGGATTTTCTATCACGTCGAATCCCACGCAGCACTGCACCTCAGCATCCTGTCCATCATTAGTAGCAGGTACACGTGTGCCGCCTCGCACGCATGCACCTCTAGCTGCGACGCTGCAGTCAGTAACAGAGTCACGCACAGACGTGAAATCATAGGGTTTATTTTAACCAAGTTAAACTGAACAGATGGCACGACGTCTTGCTGGAAAACAATCAGAAAGACGAAAGGAATCACAAAGAAATCTCTCGAAAAAGTTGATCATATGCATTTAAGAAGTGTATTTTAGCAGAAAGATTGAAAACACTCAGGGTGCCCCAGCCGAGAGAAATGTTTGAAAGTGTTGAATAACTAGCGTGACAGAACTTTATATTCAAGTGCGATTAAAGTGGCGTTCTCTTTAGACCCTGTGGAGAACTAAATGGCTGCAGATGACGTTTACAGCTAATACAGAATTCATTGATATAAGAAACGACTGCAATATCTAAATTAAGCTAGCATTCCTTAATGCCTTTCTTAGATAATTTGTCTCTTTTTCGGATAATCATTGAGGCCTAAAACTCAATGAAGGTTTCAAATATCACAGTCTGCAGTACAAACATTCGTTCTCATTACCGACTTTGATATTCTATATGAACACAGAACATTCTGTCCAACTTTTATGTTTTGAGATGTCAGGATGCAAGAGAGATTTGTTTGGAAACAAAGTCCTGCTTACAATGAAGGTAACTTATCATTGAACTTTCTTTGACAGGTTACTGACACCAAACAGTGTTTATGAAAAATAGTTTGTCGTTTTACTCATTTCCATATCAAACCTGTATGACCTTTTCTTCTATGGAACCCAATTTAAAGAAAATGAAAGTAAATGGTGAGTGTGGCCGTAAGCTTTGAGCCTAATATCGCTTTTGTGTTCAACGGAAGGAAATCAAGTCATATTGGTTTAAACAAGCTGATAAGTAAACAATGACAGAACAGTCAAAAGCCTGGCTACATAAAACTTGTGTATACAAGCTTTGGTGTTTGTGTGTGTGTGTTTGCGTGTGTGCTACTCTCTCATTTGTAGACAGGTACATGACCTCATCAGTCAGGCCTGAGACGACACAAACCAGCCGTATATGAAGCGGTCTGCTGTGTGTGCACGTGTGTGCACGAGATGGAAAGACAAGAGGAGGTTGATTGTCTCTTTCTGTTCATGTCCTTCAACTCAAAGAGACATCCACACACACACACATCGCCAAGGCCAGACACAATTTACACTCAGAACTCACACTGGCAGATTGTTTTTCTAGCACGGAAGGAACTCGTCGCTTTTTCACAACAGAGCTAAAATCTTCCCAGGAAGCTCCGGCACCTGAGGCAAACACTTTTGCAAATTTACATCAAGACGCTTTTAGTTTTGTCTAGGTTTGTTGGCAGCTCAATTGGTTGAGCATTGTATTGAAAGCACAAAGGTTTTGAGGCTGGAACCCATGGATATAGACTAATAAAACAAATATCTTGAAAGTCATTCGAGCATGACTTTCTTTCTTCCGCAGAAGACAAAAGAAGATATTTTGCAGAATGTCGGTAACTGAACAACAGCGCTGCTCATTCACTATTGTACAAACAAAAAAACTATGCAAGTCCATGCGTACTGTTGTAATTCGGTAATTGACATTCTTCAAAATATCTTCTTTTGTGCACAGGAAATAATCTCATTCGGGGGTTGGAAATGAAGATGAGAAAGTGATGAAAAATTTTTGGGTGAACTATCCCTGTGTGTCCCTGTGTGTATAATGAATGTGCCCGTGTGCCAAATGCGTTAAATGTACAATTCAGACAAAAATGACACCAACCCAAAGTTTTTGGCGCATTCATTATAAATCCCTGTCTTTAACACAATACAGAAGTCGTGTTAGTATAGAAAAGAAGAGCTCATGAAAACCTTATTTGCTTTGTGTGATGTTTGCTTCTATCCTAACAGTTCTTAGACGCACACGCTGCTATTAACTGAACGTTTGCAAGCTATTCATCTCATCACATCGACTGTGTCCTACACAGCACTGGCTAGGTGTGCGAAGGGTGAGAAAAACATGTTTTTCTTATGAATCATCTTTTAAATTCCCAAAGGCATGTTGTATCAGATTAAGTTAAATTCTCTGGATATCTCCATTGTATACACGCACGCACAAGGCTGCATCACGTCTGCGTCTTACTGTATAGGCGATTGCACGGTGATGGAGTCACACCTGTAATCAAGAACCTCATTTCCCGCCTCCTCTCATTATCACTCCCCATTCACTGCCATACAACTGTGTTTCGGTGTTTGCCCGCTGGCCATCTGCCAGCTTTGAGACCATAATATTGGAACACTGATGTTGTGTTTGTCCTCAGAGTGATCTGGGCAGCATTCCTGTCTGTGTGTGTTTGTGTGCACATGTGAGTGAGTGAGTGTGTTTCCATGTACATCCGATGACTTATGACATACTGCATAAAATTCATTATAGCTAAAAAGTTTTATTCGTCAGATTTAGTGGTGTATGGTTGTGTGTTGTGACATGCGTGCATGAATGTGTTTGTACGTGCAAAACATGTAACTGTGCGTGTTACTGGTGGCCAAATCCTCCAGATGGGTCCAGATGGCAGTATAAATCTGTGAAGGTGTGGAACAGACTCACTGTGAGCATTTTGTAAAGCCCGAATGCAGCACAGTCCCTCGAGATCTGTGTGTGTGTGCGCATGTGTGTATGCATGAGGGAAAACATTCACGACAGTCTGACTATATTTTTTCAGGAGCGCAAAAAATGATTCCTCTCACTTTGCTTGCGAAACCATAAACGCATGCAGTGTTCCACTATACAGGTGTTTGTTGGGTTGCATTAATTAAACTATTAAACAACTGCCACCACCTGTCTCGGTCACGGTCTTTCATACCCATCAACATTACAATCAGAAGTGCACTTCCTAGTGTATAACACTAACTAAAACTCCTCCTAGGCAGTTCAGTATTTTGGGGATAGTTCACTCAAAAATAAAAAAACCTGTTTGTGACTTCATTCTGTGAAACACAAAAGTAGACATTTTGAGAAATGTCTCAGTGGTTTTGTGTAAATACAATAGAAGTCAATGGGGGCCAGTGTTGTAAATTTAAACCGATCTTTCATTTAAGCGTGAAATATTCCTTTAAAATGAATCCTCAAGTCAATTAATCATGTAAAATATTAAATATGCATTTATTATAAAATGGCTATGTCATGGTAAAGCAATGTAGACCTAACTGACTTAGTTCATTTTAATTTTGATTTGATTTGCTGTCGACATGCTATCTGTGAGTGGGTCCGAGCATGTTTGTGTGGGTTGCGTTACGTTACGTGTTTCCAAGATGTGTGGTGCAGTACCATCTTGCCTTTGATAAATTAATAATGTCTTGCAGTGATAATCCTGAACACACAGTATGAAGTTATTCGTAAGATCTATTCAAGCGTCCCTGTTCTCTTTGAAGAGGTATACACTTACAGTCAACATGTATCAGTGATCATAGAAAAAAACTATATCACACAAAATACATGAGTGAGTGTGGTGAATAACACAATATATTAAGCCTACTGAGACGTCCAAGTACGCACTTAATTATTTTATTTGTCAAACATTGAGAATAAACATAAAAACATATGTTTATAGGTTTAAGATATTATAACTGTATATAAAACTCAGTGTTCAGTATATGAGAGAATAGCTGTGCCCCAGTTAAAGTCTCGCACATGGGAATAAACGCTGGCCTTATCCACAGCTCCACCTAGTGTTGAGAATACGAACCGCGTAAATCATTCATTTTCATTACTAATGAAAGCCTTAGTGTTGCTATTGCTCAGAGATTTGTAAAATCTTTACCAAAAGTATTAAACATTGGATACACATCCTATTACCTTACATAGAAGGAGGGTCCAGGATATCATAAAGATTCAGAAAAATCATTTGAACTGACCTATTAAGTTGCCACCAATCAACACCTTAGCAACTCCTGGCAACACATTAAAATCTGCTTAACCCACTTGAACAACAATCTCTTAACATTGTTGTGTACAGAAAGGGTTTTCAACCTAGGATGACGGGTCCCCACAAAATTTCTGTTTATCAAAAAAAAAGGCGAACACAAGTAAACCGTGATGCTGGGTAGCTCTACACAGAGCCTTTGAGAGAGAGAGTTCTGACAACGGAAGTCCAAAACGCTGGAGCGTCACGTGATCTGTGGAGCCTTCAGATAGTTCCAGGAAGTTATGTTTTCTCTTTAAATGCTTTATTTCTTTCATTTTATATTGATTAAATGGCTTTCGTCTTTCAATGTTTTAGAAGTTTACAGACTAAGTCAGTCTGTTTAGTTGCAGCTCCATGCGTTACTAGTAACTTCCGGGAACTATTGAAACTGTGAAAAAACTGTTCCATTGGAGTCAATGCAGAAGAAGTGACTCTCTCTATCAATGGCTCTGGCTCTACATGCTCACCCGGCCTGATTTAAGAGATAACTTGTGGAGCTTTAGATGAAAGACTGGCAGTCTTTTAAACCTGCAGGAATTTAAACAATGGTTTGAGAAGAGATGCTTTTATTTGCCAGAAACCCTGCAGCGACCAACACTTTCCTCCTCTATCAACAGTCACGGTTCTGACCTCCCAAGCATTTCTTCCAGCAGCATTCAGTTGTGTCACGTCTTGTCGTCCTTATTGGGAAAAAGTCACAGCCAATCGTCAGCATCATGATGTATGAAATCGGTGCACAGAGTCCTGTCAACAGAGCAGAAAGAGCTTGTTTTGTGGCATCTGTTGGGGGCTTTAATTTAGGAGGTCCATTCCGTTATTGACCACAATCAATTAGGCAATTATCACTACACCACAGTCCTTTAATAGTGGCCTTCAAGCAATTAAAGTGTAGACAACACAAGGAAAGATCAATTCTGTGGTGTTTAGCTCGGACTGAAGGAGTGACTACAACATAGAAATACTCAAGACCTGAAGAAGAAAAGATTTACAATACATACATGGCATGCCGCAAAATGAACAGCGGTTTACTGTAATAAAAGTGAAGTAACCATGTTTTTTGGCAGATTGATTACAATTTGTATTACAATAGTCTTACTGCTAAATATGATGGATAAACTATGGTTATAACAGTGATGAATTGTTATTAATATGTAAATATGGTATTATTTGTAAGAGCCTTTTTATACAAATGTAAATATTTTAAGTTAACAAATACAATTATTTGGTATATTTCTCACTTTTGATTAAATGTATTTCTGCAAAAGAAAATTAATAGATATAGTCACGTGACCTCAAGCGCATTACAGGTATTACAGATATGTATGAGCAGAGACAAATCATTTTACTATTAACTGAATTCGCTTTAAGTTTTTTGTCACATCTGATGTTTCTACAGTGAGAGATTCTTAAAGTATGTTTTCATTTGAGCATAATAAATTCTCCCAATGCCGCTTACAACATCAAAGAACGGACGGCGTGCACGAGCTTTCACCTGAGCGCGTGAGGCATGCCATCCCCCTTAGGAAACAAAACATTTGTTTTAAAAACATGTTCGTTCTTTCCTACACTTAGAAAATATAACAAACAATCTTAAAATACGGAAGGCTACACTTTGAGTGACAGTTGTGTGTCTGTATCATGAGTTCAGATTGTTGTGAACAGTTTGGGAAACTATTTGCTAGTGGCGCCGCCTAGTGGTCAGATATATGATTGCAGTCCATTTTTCTCTGGGACTTCAAGACAGTCCTGTAAATATAGTAAAGTTTTCAAACTTTACGATGCCACGGCCCCCAAATATGATTAACATTTTGTGAGGGACCCCATATTCTAATATATATATATATATATAAATCATTTTTGTGTGTATAGAAACGTTTAAAAATGGTGGGATAAACAATAAATAGAATATTATATTTGTTTCTAAACCTAAATAGTCGGCAACAATTTCACTTTGAGTCAGAAAAAAGAAACTAAAGTGAGAAAAACTCACTATAAATATTAAAATATAAACAATTCTGGAAACTATAAATAGCAAAAAAGCTACACTGTGAACTTTTAACATGGACTTTTTAACAAGACTTTTACTCTTTTTTCCTAGAACATTTCAGGGGGACCCCTTGCATCCTTCTGGAGTCCCCCTGGGGGTCCCCGGACCCCAGTTTGAAAACCCCTCCTGTGCAGTGTTTCCTGTGAGTCTGATATACACCAATTATTCAGCAGAGGGCAGTCTCCTCCAAAACCAATTCAATGTTTTTCCATTAATTCCAGCCTATGGCTGTACCAGAGCCATTAAGGATTAATCCCTATGGTCAACCGTCATCACCACTTCACATGTTCTGTTTGCCTCAACAAACCCTGCGCACAGTTCATCCTCCACCTCACCGCACAACATTACTGAAAAAAGCCTGTGTTTCACTCTGAGATCTTATAAAACTTATGAAAAGATCATGTGGGTATTTCATAACAGTTGTAGCTTCTGAAGGCATTGTGTGATGTTGAATCAGAATCTTGTGCTGCTATTAACTGTGTCTATTTGTGAGGTGGCAGTACATGAAACAGGTCTCGCTTAGTATTTCTCTTTACAGACAAATGAGGAAAAAAACAAACCCTCTCTCTTTCTCTCAACAGGTATTATTCTGGCTTTTGTTGAAACTAGAAACTAGGTATTAGCACCTATTGTATTATTGCTCATGTATGACATAACGCTTATTGCTCCCTGAACTCTCTGTAAGTCGCTTTGAATAAAACCGTCTGCTAAATTATTAAATGTAAAATGTTTTCTCCTCTGTTTGTCCTGACTACCAAAATTTCATTCTCCCTCAGCAAACAACAAATGCCTTTACACTGAAATATCAGCTTCACAGCGACAGAAGTTAAATTTAGGGCCTGTTCGTAAATGCTACTACCTGAAAGATTCAGACCTTAAATGCCACACAGCAGGTACCTGACAGTATCCATAGCAACGGCAATGATATGACCAAGATGTTTTCAATACTGCACCTGTCTGCCAACCCAGAAACATCATCTACCATCAAACTATTTATTTGGAAAGCAGAAATTGAATTCCCACTATGTGAGATTTTTTAAGTTTGAAGCAAGAGACAAATAAAAAATGAAAAAAAGTACCGCTCAGGAACCTGAGAGTTTTATTTAATATTGTAATATTTAATATCAATTTCAAAACCCTAATTGTCTGATAAAATATCACAGTGACTAAACATATCAATTTCTAGCAAAAAAACGGACTGCCAACACTGTTAATACGGTAATAAATCTTACAGGTGGCCACTCAGTCACATAGAGCTATTCATTCATTATGATTTACTAAATAAGTATAGAAATTGTTCCCACAGATTTTTGCCGTGAGGCACTTTCACTTTTAAGGTCAGAAGAGAAATCACTTGTGCAAAAACATTAACAACTTCTGATATTCAGGTGTATCCAGAAACTTGTACTTTTAAATATCGCCACAAGAGGGCGACGATCGGCAGCACAGACTATATATGCAAGGAGAGTAGTTTTATAAGTAATGCTAAATTTGATTATACTTAGATTTTTAAACTTATCGTAATGAATTTATCAGTCACCACTCATATAGCATCAATGACTTTCGTTGTAGGCTATGTACAGTGTGCGTTGTGTACAGTTTCATTTTTTCTCCTGATCTCTGGACTGAATCCTTATCTTTAAAGGGAGTAAAATATGATCCAGACGTTTTTTACCTCACTGCTTTTTCAAAGAACTGACTTTCATTTTGTAGATGTACATGTTGTCAGTTCAGGAGGAGGAAACATTTGGACTGGAACGCACTCCAGTGCTGGGTCCCAATTCGCCTACTTATACTATGCCCGTAAAGTGTGTACTGTTTTATTATGGAAAAGTATATACATTTTAGTGTGTAGCAAAACTGAATGGACGTACTGGGACATACTAACGAAAACGGAAGTGGCCATAGTTGCCTAGACGACACTGTGATCCTTAACTGTCACAAACATCAAAATACAGCTCTCCCTTGCATTTATGAATGTATTATTTTCTATGTATGGTGTAACGTATGCTTACATTAATTAATTTAGCGAAGCATCTTTTAATAAATTTGATTAATGCACTGTAGCATCACTAAACTCCTCTCGCGGTGAGTTGTGGGTAATATCAGCCGTTACGTGTCCATGGATTCACACTTCAAATTTTCACACAACACTTTCCACAATACATGATGACATGCTCAACTGTTTCCATTTCATCACAGCAACCTGTCGGATGCTTCGACAATATCTTCCTTAAACGCGACATCCCCCATAATGCCAAGGCTATTACCAATAACTCTCCTAAAAAGACAGATGTCTTATTTCAAACCCTTAATTTCCTGAAAATGTGTAATTCTGGAATGACGTACGCTACTATTATTTTCTGGATTTTTGATGCGTCTGTATTGTGTTGATATCTTAAACCAAGACATTCCCTTACCCGAAGTTCCTCAAATTCACTATACCAATCTCTCTGTTCTTCATCCAGCATGTTTGGATCAAATGTAATCTGTGGCAACATCCGGAAAGCCATGGCTGGTAAACTCTCTGAGTAACACTTAAGTTATTTATTACCATTTCCTTTGTTAGTTCTCCAATAACCCATCCAAAATGGTTACACTTCCAATTTTTCAAATTTCCAGCATTCCTTTAATACTCTCAATGTGGTATGTGATTTGTCCTGTCCCAAAAGATTTGCTCAATAAACGGTTGTCTTCTTAATTTTAGAGGCATCTCGCCCACTTCTACCTGTAACGGCGAAACAAGAGAACTCTGAAAAAAAGCCCCACAACAGATCCTTAGTGCCTGTGCTTGTATTCATTCGAATTTCTCTAGACGGGTATTTGCATCTGAACACTATACTTCCATAGTCCATCACTGATCTGATTAAAGATATATGAATGGTTTTTAATGCCCTCCAGAGTTTCCCAGACACACATCTCATTATATTCAACACTTTTTTTTAACTTAAGATTTTTGCACATACAGTTTGAAATTTTGGTATATGTTTTTTGGTATCCGTTATCCAAAAAATGTGTCACGTACAGAAACCTTGCACACTGACTCCGATGCGAATTAATTAATCTGTTGCAAACAAATGCAAAACAATACAGCCTGACCCTGCGTTTTTGCTTTTTTAATGTCAAAAATTTCGGAAACAATTACATTGATTCTCTATCTTCTCAACATGTAGAAAATGAACCCCCAATTAAATGACCATGACTCAACATCCTTTAATGCATTTAACATTTTCCTCACCATGTACTTTATATGTTTACCAGAAAGCAAGATCGTCTTCAAACATATCCACCCTCTCAAAAAACAACATTAGTCAAAAAACAACATTAGTCATAAATGTAAAAAGCAGTGGTCTAATAGCACTTCCCTGAGGAGTACCATTCTCTATCTTACCTTTTGATGAAATGTACTCTCCTATTCTCGCTTTAATTGATATGTCTACCAGAAAGAGATCCAATTAAACATTCTCCCTCCTATTCTCATACGCCTCTTCAATATCAAAGACTCTCTTTGTTCTGCAATGCCTTCTTCCTCCAAGCATATTACAAGCTCCATCGTTCCTCGCCCATCTCTAAATCCACTCTGATCCACATGTTTAAAGCACAGAGGGTAAAATGATCTGTACATTAATTTCATAGGATTTAAGAACATGCCCGGGGTTGAACAGCAGTTTTTGATGTAGTGAGCAATTCAATAAAATGTGTACAGCCGTGCAAATGTTAAAGACAACTCCATCATGAGTAATGTGCCTCAGAACCACAGGCTTATAAATAGGGTGTCGTCACAATTCTTGCTTTGTAGCGGGCAGAGCTTTGGTCCTGGGCGATTGCTGTTATACCAGAAAATATGTCAATGTATCAAGTGTATTCAATCCAACTCCAGGAAGTTCACCTTCCTAAACAGTCTAGTTGTGTAGAACTCAAACACATCAGGGTTAAACACTTAAATCTATTAAAAAAGAAAAGTATGCGAGGACCACGGGATAATCTTATGATCAATTTTGTTACTGTTAACCTTTGACATGTGCGTGAATGGAATTAACACATCTGTTACTGGGGGAACGTCTCTAAACTTGACGCGGCACCATGCAAAACATGATTTGTTGCTTTACCTGTCAGTAATATGGCCTCTTTGGTGGACTTTGGAGGCTAATGTCAACCTGTCATTCCCTCTCTCTCTCCCTCAGGTGGACTTGTGGCAAAGTTTTCCCTCAGGATGGAAACACCGGAAACAGAAATGCAAGTATAGATTATTTTGAGACCCAACAGACGCAAGCATCTTTGGTGATCGTTTCTGTAAAGTCCGCTAGTTTTATTGTGTGTTTAACTATGACTGTCGTGGTTTTCAATGGCAATGGTATGTGTTAAAATGTCAGATTAGAGGCTTCACTCTGTCGATTCTGGCACTCAAAAACACAGTAAACTGATATTTTAAACTGCTTAAAGGCAGGATGTCCAATTTCTCATAGCCGTTGTTGATGTTCAAATCAACAAAACAGACACACCCCTAACCCCATCTTTCGCTTTCGTCAGAGCTCTGCTCGACTAATATCCATGCTGTGCACCTTACTGCTGATTGGCTACACGGTTGTTTTGGTACTCGGCCCGACTTTGTCTAAGCAAGCGTAATTCGGAAATCGGACACCCCGCCTTTAAGTAGCCGACTCTGTGCTGATTTGTAGTGGCTGCCTCCAGTTTTCCCCTTGTTTTGTCTCCAGCTAAGGCCTTTTCTGCTCATTTTTATATTTCCATTAACCTGCACAATATAAAAAAGTGCAAACTAGATGCTTACTGTAGATGTCTGTGTATTGATGTACCGGTGCAATGATATACCATTTGTTAATTTAAATAGAAGGAAAAGTTGGCAACTATGTAATGAAAAGAACATTCTGTAATGATATAAATTTCTATGTATCAATATTGACTTGTTAATGGAATATCGAAGATTAAAATTTGAGTGAAATACATTTTTGACAACTATTGTATCGCTGTTTTTTTAAAGTGATGTGAGGACGAGTACGGTGTTCCATACTCGGAATTTGTGCTCTGCATTTAACCCATCCAAGTGCACTCACACAGCTGTGAGTAACGCACACATCGTGAACACATACCCAGAGTGGTGAGCAGCCACTGGTAAACTAATGGTACTTTAAGCATGTTGACAAAATGTTTATATGCTCTCTTTGGACAAAAGCGTCTGCCAAATGAATAAATGAATAAATGTAAAGACATTTGCATTGCTGAGTGTTTATTTGTTGAAACTTTATATGCCATGCTGGCAGTAACTTCACCTTGCTAAAACGTGCTTTTCTCATAAAAATCTTTGTTTCATTTATTGTATATCCATGTGATGCATTTTCACAAACTGTTATAAAACAAAATTTAAAACTAAGATGAAAATGTAATTTTTAATAGTTCTATCTCTGCCGTCTCAATCGCCGCACTTAAATCCAGCCTACTTGCGGCCCAAGTTCCTCCCACTAGCTGTTTGGAGCAGCATCTGCTTGGAGGCTGTGTGGCATGAGTTCAATAAACTTACAGTGCTCATGTGTGCTGTACTTAAATATTTAATTAATTTACCTTAATGTTCAAATAGTATAATGAAGTATATTATTATTATAAATATAATTAGAAAATCAATTTCTGAATTGATGTCAGTCAAATTTTTCCATTCACTTAATGCATACTTCTGAGCTTCTCTTGTCATTTATATCTTTGTGTTGCATGAACAAAGGATTTTAAGTTAAGCTAAAAATATTGTACATTTGTTTATTTTAAGTAGAAGCTACATACTTAACATAATACAACATGGTTGTTGAGACAACAAATCACTTTTTAGAGTGTGTGAAGCATTCATTTTCCACTTTCTGTGCTGGCATAATAAAACCTGAAGAATCTGTTTCTAGTCAGACGAAGTTACACAGAGCATTGAAACCAACTAATATGCAGTAAACTGCTCACTTTATTCTACCATCACTTAATCTACTACCTGCTATTCTTCTCCTTCATCTCTGTAGTGGTTAATCTGAAGAGATAGCTCACAACATAACTCAAATTTTGAGTACAGATTTAGTAATTTCCTGACAAAGATAGATCTGAAAATAGTGCCAGAACTAGTGAACTATCCCTCTGTCATACTCAAAACCAATAACAATAAATTACATTGTTAATGTATATATATACAGTTGAAAGAAAAAGTATGTGAACCCTTTGGGCTTACTTGGATTCCTTCATAAAATGTGTTCTGATCTTCATCTAAGTCACAACAATAGAGAAATACAGTCTGCTTAAACTAATACCGCACAAACATTATACGTTTTCATGTTTTTATTGAACACAACATGTAAACATACATAGTGCAGGGTGGAAAAAGTATGTGAACCTTTGGGTTTAATAACTGGTTGACCCTCCTTTGGCAGCAATAACCTCAACCAAACGTTTCCTATAGTTGCAGATCAGACCTGCACAACGGTCAGGAGAAATTTTGGACCATTCCTCTTTACAAAAGTGTTTCAGTTCAGCAATATTCTTGGGATGTCTGGTGTGAATCGCTCTCTTGAGGTCATGCCACAGCATCTCAATCGGGTTGAGGTCAGGACTCTGACTGGGCCACTCCAGAAGGCGTATTTTCTTCTGTTGAAGCCATTCTGTTGTTGATTTACTTCTATGCTTTGGGTCGTTGTCCTGTTGCATCGTCCATCCTCTGTTAAGCTTCAGTTGGCGGACAGATGGTCTTAAGTTTTCCTGCAAAATGTCTTGATAAACTTTGGAATTCATTTTTCCATCGATGACAGTAATCCGTCCAGGGCCTGAGGCAGCAAAGCAGCCCCAAACCATGATGCCCCCTCCACCATATTTCACAGTTGGGATGAGGTTTTGATGTTGGTGTGCTGTGCCTTTTGTTCTCCACACATAGCGTTGTGTGTTCTTTCCAAACAACTCAATTTTGGTTTCATCTGTCCACAGAATGTTTTGCCAGTAGTGCTGTGGAACATCCAGGTGCTCTTTTGCAAACTTCAAACGTGCTGCAATGTTTTTTTTGGACAGCAGTGGCTTCCTCCGTGGTGTCCTCCCATGAAGTCCATTCTTGTTTAATGTTTTCCTTATTGTAGATTTGTCAACAAAAATGTTAGCATGTGCCAGAGTGTAAGTGTTTAGCTGACACTCTAGGATTCTTCTTCACCTCATTTCTGCGCTGTGCTCTTGCAGTCATCTTTACAGGACGACCACGCCTAGGGAGTGCAGCAACAGTGCTGAACTTTCTCCATTTGTAGACAATCTGTCTTACCGTGGACACATGGACATCAAAGCTTTTAGATATACTTTTGTAGCCCTTTCCAGCTTTATGTAAGTCAACAATTCTTGATCGTAGGTCTTCTGAGAGCTCTTTTGATCGAGGCATGGTTCACATCAGACAACGCTTCTTCAGAACAGCAAACTCAAAACTGGTGTGTGTTTTTTATTGGACAGGCCAGCTTTAATCAACACATCCAATCTCATCACATTGATGGACCCCAGGTTGGCTGACTCCTGGCTCCAATTAGCTCTTGGAGAAGTCATTAGCCTAGGGTTTCAAATACTTTTTCCAACCTGCACTATGAATGTTTACATGTTGTGTTCAATAAAAACATGAAAACATATAATGTTTGTGCGGTATTAGTTTAATCAGACTGTGTTTCTCTATTGTTGTGACTTAGATGAAGATCAGAACACATTTTATGACCAATTTATGAAGAAATCCAAGTAAGTCCAAAGGGTTCACATACTTTCTCTTTCAACTGTATATATATATATATATGTCTAAACAACACATTAAACCTAACCTCACTGAGGTTAATTGTATGTGCACAAATATTCGATCCTCAATAATTATTCGGAAATTAAAAATGCTTTTTGAAAAGACTGAATAGACTATAAATATTTATTAGCATTTTTCACAAGAATTAAAAACTTTGTCATCACAAGGTTAGACTTGTCTTGTGTTATTTAACGCTTCTTCACTTTATTTGTAATAACTTTTTAATAAATGCAGAAATATAAAAATATATATATATTCCTAAATCTTTTATCAGTCAGATCGTAAGCTAGTTTAAATATTTTCACACACATTATGCTCGGCTCACATGTTGACACTAATGTTAACAAATTTGGTTGCAGCATAAGACTAGTACCTTTATCCATACCTCTTTAGAACTTATAGAATTTGCACGGATGTTTTTTGTATGTTTGTTGTTTTAAAACATGCTGCAATTCCTTAGTAAGGCTACCTAAGTTGATTCTATTTTTTGATGCAAATGCAAATGCAATGCAAAGCTAAACAAGACAGACACTGACCCCGACAAAGAAAACAATATTTATATACCGTGGTGATCAACAGGATTAGTAATTCTTCCTCAGATGACGGTCATGTAATAAACAGGACAACAAGCACTACAATGGGTCCGTCTATGTTTTTTTGAGCAATTATCAGTCGGCATGGAGGCTATTTACCTTATTTATTATCAACATTTTTATTTGTTTACATGTAGGTGCATATCAAAATGGCATTAACGTGAACAGCCAGTTGGGGCGCTTGATAGCGCTTCACTAAACTCATTAGTTAGGACCGAATGGGACGCCATACTCCTCCGACAGGTAATCCGTGGCACTTTCCACCCTGCATTTGAGATCTTGAGTTCTGAATTGCGGTAAATTAAGTGGGAGAATTTTGTCAGGGGGATCATGCATGAATCATCAAGGTTCTCCAAGCTACAATGAACACAACAAACTCTCATATAACAAACACTCTAAAAAAATGGTAGGCTGCACTTTACGTGGCAGTTGTCTGTATGAGTTCAGATCAGAATGATGTGAACAGTTTGGGAAACCCTCATCTATTTGCCAGTGGGGCCGCACAGTGGTCAGAGGTATGAGTGCAGTCCATTTTGCTCTGAGAAGTTAACCCAGTCCTGTAATATACACCAATGATTCAGAAGAGGGCAGTCTCGTCTAAAGTCAATTCACAGAATGTTTTTCCATTCATTCCAGCCTATAGTTGTACCAGAACCATTAAAGATGAATGGCTACTTTCACCACTTCACATGTTCTGTTGGCCTCAACAACCACCTCACCGCAAACCATTACTGAAAAAAGCCCGTGATTCACTCTGATATCTTATGAAACTCATGAAAAGATCATGTGGGTATTTCATAACAGTTGTAGCTTCTGAAGGCATTGTGTGATGTTGAATCAGAATCTTGTGCTGCTATTAACTGTGTCTATTTGTGAGGTGGCAGTACATGAAACAGGTCTCGCTTAGTATTTCTCTTTACAGACAAATGAGGAAAAAAACAAACCCTCTCTCTTTCTCTCAACAGGTATTATTCTGGCTTTTGTTGAAACTAGAAACTAGGTATTAGCGCCTATTGTATTATTGCTCATGTATGACATAACGCTTATTGCTCCCTGAACTCTCTGTAAGTCGCTTTGAATAAAACCGTCTGCTAAATTATTAAATGTAAAATGTTTTCTCCTCTGTTTGTCCTGACTACTAAAATTTCATTCTCCCTCAGCAAACCACAAATGCTGAAATATCAGCTTCACCGCGACAGAAGTTAAATTTAGGGCCTGTTCGTAAATGCTACTACCTGAAAGATTCAAACCTTAAATGCCACACAGCAGGTACCTGACAGTATCCATAGCAACGGCAATGATATGACCAAGATGTTTTCAATACTGCACCTGTCTGCCAACCCAGAAACGAGACAGCTAGGAGAACTGTTTTCAACATCATCTACCATCAAACTATTTAAATATGCACAATCAGCAATCCTTCTCACAGTTTTCTCTGCCTATCTCGTGGAAGGATTGGAAAGCAGAAATTGAATTCCCACTATGTGAGATTTTAAAAGTTGAAGCAACAGGCGATTAAAAATGAAAACGTATTACTGCTCAGGAACCTGAGAGTTTTATTTAATATTGTAATATTTAATAACAATTCCAAAACCCCAATTGACACAAAATATCACAGTAAATAAACGTACACTGTAAACTTTTTTTTGCTGTAGTTATGCAGCTAGTTGCCAGTAACTTACTGTAGATTTATATTTATCTAATTTGTTGACAACAGTTTGTTCAAAGATAAATGAATATTAAACATAATCAAGTCTTTATCTTTACAGAAAAAAATATAAAATAACTAAATGTAAATGTGGCTGTTATTTTGTAATGTTCTGTTTTTTCTTATTTTGGTTCCCACAATGCTTTGCCTGAGGCTGTTTTTTTGTCATGTTCTTTTTTTTCTTATTTTGGTTCCCACAGTATTTTGCATGAGGTTGTTTTTTACATTTTTTTCTGTAAGGATAAAGACTTGTTAATGTTTAATGATCATTTATCTTTGAACAAACTGTTGCCAGTTAATTACATAAATGTAAATCTACAGTAAGTTACTGGGAAACTGCTGCCAGTAATACATTTTTTACAGTGTATTATTTGCTAGCAATAAAACGGACTTTGCCAGCACTGTTAATAATACATCAGGTACAGGTAGTGTCACATTTAGCATCAATGACTTTCGTTGTAGGCTATGTACAGTTTGCGTTGTGTCAAACCTTCATGTTTCCCCTGAGATCTGGACTAAATCATTCTCTTTAAAGGGAGTAAAATATGTTCAGCTGCTGGTCACATACCCTTCATGTCTATCCAAATGCACATATGTTTGATAAGACTGATAGAAAACAGAAAACATTTCAACTGCTTTTCTTCTGTTCTTATGGGTGACTAATAAAGCGTTCCTATCTGTTACACAATAATGTGGGTTTAATGTTTGTCTACTGTATAGTGTATAACTCCTTCAATTATAACCGTCTATGACCTTAGGGCGTGAAGTGGTTTCATTTGGGTGAGAAGAAAATGTAATGTTACTGTACAGATTTCATGCTTTGCTCACCATAACAAAACACTTTAGGGATGCAATTGAATAAAATAATACTAGACTGATACGAAGAAGTAATACTGATCATATAATCGTCTTTATTAATAAATCCTTAACAGTTGCAAATATGATTCTTAAATATTTAAAATCCGTTGTCACACACTTATATTGCAATGAAACATTAAAGCTTTAGACTTCGGTTCAGATGATTCTTCTGGAAAGCTGGAAAGAACCCTTATTATTTTCTTTGTCAAGCTGTACACGATGTGGTCAACTGATCTCAGACATCAGGATTCTTTTAAAAACATATATATTATGTCACCTACATGAATGTAAATGACAATCTGTGACCCATCAGGACATATTTACATTAGTAAGGTTCCAGTAAACATGATACATGAGACATAAAGACATGAAATGTTTTTATGTCAGGTGTTTGATTCCCAGTGCATTCAAGATGCACATTTTCCCATCAGTTTGTGAGTTGTTTTGAAAAAACTGTTTGCAGAATGCATAAATGTTAATGTTAACAATAAACTGAGAGATCAATTGATGTGTTCAGCTCGGCCTACATTTGCTGAGGTGGCAATCCATTTTATTCCTCCTATGATGTGTTTTTTCCCAGGTAAAACTGTTGTTAATTATATGACTTACCATATAAAAATAAAACAGCAGAAGGATGTTGTTATGGGTTATTGATAATTCTGATACAACACACTGAAATCTTGACATGTTAAACTACAGTTTAAACCTTATTTCAGTAACATGCCAGGTAACCAACTGCTATATCAATAACTTAAAGTGGTCATATGGCACGGATACGTGTTTTTCTGTGTCTTTGGTGTGTTATAAGTTGCCCATGCATGTATTAGACACTAAAAATTGTAAAAATTAAAGTGTCGAAACAAAAGATGCATTCTATCTAAAAGCGAATGCTCTCCCAGACCTTCCTGAAACGCCTCGTGTAACCACACGCCCACAAATCTAGGTAATTTCGTGGTATGATTTGATGGTAAGAGGTGTTACATTTCCGTCACACGCTTGCAGTATTCGACCAATCGCTACGCACTGGTTAACTGGCCAATCATAGCACACCTCGCTTTTCAATGAAATCTGCGGGTTTCAGGGGGCAAAGAGGAGACACAAATTTCAATGTGGGAAATACAGTGTTTTTTTACATTAAATGGTGTATACACATTGCATTACATCTAAAACAAACGATAATATTTGTTTTTGCAGCATCAAATGACCCCTTTAGTAAGTGCATGTAACCTCAGTTCAATAATTCTCCACATAGCCAACAGTAATGTAACCATTACATTACATTTGAGGGATGTAACCAGCATAGACAATATTGATTACTATGATGATAAATTAAGATTATAATGCGGATGCTGATTGTCAAGTGTCAATTGTGCCACACAATATTGAACACAACAGTAAGTTACATTCATGCTTGACCTGTTACACAACCTCCTGACTCAACTATTGGTTTGAAGAGAAGACCAAGAGTTGTTACATAAACATTTTCATCTTTCAAAACATAAAAATCAAGCACAGTACAGTGTGTTTTTTGGAAAGTAAACCAAACAGACAAGACATGAGTTATTCATCTTCTATGACACATTCGCACCTGATTATTTTTGTCTCACACCATGTCACACTCTTTTGTTTTAAGAGACGAAATATAGAGACGACTCTTTGAATTACTCACATACAAGCTATCATTGGTTTTCAAGCAACAAAACGTAAATGAATGTCTTTTAAAATGAAAAAAAATAGTAAAGTTGCTTTGTGACAATTATTATTTTTGACCTAAGGCATTGTAATTTAACCTAAATATTTTTAATGCGTTCTTCATAGCACTACAGTTTGGAGTCACATCTTTGACTGTTCAGAGTTCTGATTTGTTTAAGGTCTTAATAAAGCTGTATTTTTCGCTTCCTTACGTACGCTTGTGTCTGAGGGGTTTTCTGTGATTTGTTTATGCGACTTTCCTAAAATGGCGTGACTTATTTTCTGTTTTGCAACACTGTGTACATTAGAACTCTGTGGTGTTAAGTGAATGCTTTGTATATCTCCTACGTCTATATGTGTTTTCACACGTGAGGTATTGTTTGTAAATGCAGCGTGCACATTAATCTCGGTTAATTTATTGACATTGCGTTTAACAGCTCTGTGCGTGCTAGCGGTGTTTCTATGTCCTGCGATCTTTTTGACTAAGGCGGCACGTGCAGCTGCTAGCTGAGGGAACTGTTTTGTGTACAGCGCTGATGTGTATTGTAGTTCAGGAGTGATCAGCTTCTGACAAAGCTGACTGGTTTCGTTACTCAGCCCCGGACGAAGGTTATATCCTTGAATAACCGCTGCGCCGTACTGAAACGGCTTCAGGGACGAATCTTTGACCTGCGCAGGATCTACCGCCCCTCCATCCCTGAGACACGTTTGCTCGAGCTTCCTTCTCCTTTCTCTCAAAAGTTCCACCTCCTGTTGTAGCTTCGTCCTCCCAAGTGTAGAGTCTATGCGTTTCCAAAAAGTAGCATTAAAGTGCTGGTACAATCTCCAGTCTAGCGAATTCCACCGTTTCACACGCTCTGCGGTTTCTGGGTTCAAAGGGCGTCGGGAGCGTTTGCTGCGACTATTCAGGCGGAAAGACAAAATGTCATCCAGCGTCCAGCAAAGGGCATGTTGGAGAAGTATCATTGATTCATCAAAGTATTCCGAAATGAGGATGAGAGAAAAGTTTCGTTCCACGGCAGCAATGACCTCGGTGCTACGTCGGTCCAGCTCCGTTTCTTTTTCAGGTCCCGTGTTGTTCAGACCAAAATCAAAGGTGAGAATGTTACGTGCATAGTGGTTGCTAGGCACAGAGGCGTTGAAGTAGCGCACACCCTGGTTCAGAAACTCCTCTAAACTTTTGACCAAACGGAATGCTGGGATACTTTTGTAGTAAACAAAGAGAGATTCCATCATTGCAGTAGGATCCCGGAGAATGGAGAAGTAGAAAGTGTCCTCAGGCATCAACTTTCTCACCTGAGAAAAGGAGAGATGATATGAATATCATTCTTTTTTTCATGGTATCATGTAGATGTAAAAAATCCATTGTACGACAATAAGCCTTTAAAAAGAAACTCTTTCAACATCCATAATTCATCATCATATTGCGTCTCCATAAAAGTGACACAAGGTTATATTTTAAGAGGGAAGTTCACCAAAAAATAAAAATTCTGTCATAATTTCTTTACCCTCATGTGGTTCGAAACCTGTATATGAAAGAAGATATTTTGAGAAATGTCTCTGTGGTTTTGTGTTCATATAATTGAAGTCAATGGGGTTCATTGTTGTTTGATTATCGACATTTAGTTATTTATCCAAAGCGACTTACGAATGAGGTTACAAAAGGTTATAACGACATTCTTCAAAATATCTTCATTTGTGTTCTGCAGAAGAAAGAAAGTCATACAAGTTTGAAATGACATGAAAGTGAAGATTTTTTTCTCTTTATTTGCATTTTCCCCTTTAGTAATTTGGGGGTGATTTAGTCTTGGACTGACCTCTTGTGAATTGAACCTCATATGATTGCATAGGATGTGGAATTCTTTCACGCCGCGAGTCTTTACGCCCTCCACAAAGTGTGTTGCAAAGAATGCTGGGTAGAATAACTGACTCTGCATGTTAAGTGGTAAAGCAAATGTCAAATTGTGATTGTCCCCATAACGATAGAGAATGTTTAGTATGGTGCTGCTGGCAGTCTTGTGCGTCTTGAGAAAGACAATGTGTTTTTTGGGTTGACACTCGGCTCCTGTTGGTCCAGGTCTTTCAGCTGTACCGTTGAGGTTAGCTGGTCGTTTCAGCTGCTTGAGGTTTGAAATTTGTTTAGGTACTTCTTGGTGAAGCTGTACTAATGCTTTGGTGGTTTGGGGATATTTGTTTGCTTCTGCTATGTTATTGGTAATGTCCTCGAGACGCTCTGGAGAAGACGTGTCCTGCTTTCTGCTCGTTTGGCCCTTTTCGTCCTCTGATACAGGGATACGAAAAGAGGTAAGATCCTCGTGAAAAGAATACTGGTCTGTTGGGTCTTCAACAACAGTTGCTGAGACAGACCAAAGGTCTTCCCAGCCTTTGTGCTTCATGGACCCCTGGATCTCTGTGGGCATTCGGACCAACTGCTCACTCACAAAATTCAACACCTTAGAGGTCCTGAGAAGGGAAAGAGAGATCAGGTACAATACATTTAAATTTTGACCTTTCTGAAATCCACACAGATCAATACTATTTGAGAGCTTACTTTGCATTTCATAAATACAAGATGATGGAGCTGATTTTATAAAAAGATATCTTTAATTATTCTGCCTGTTACAGTCACATTAAAACTGTAAGCATTTAATTACTTCTTTTAAAATGCTTTAATCAACAATTTGTATACTCTTGTCCTAGACTTTAATATGATAATATTATAATTCTTGTTTATGTTCATATTATGAAAAAAATTGAAAATATAACAGGGCAAAACTTTTTCAAATATATTGAGACATTATTTTTTTGTCTTCCATGTTTTTCCAGAAATGCTTAAAACGTAGCTTTCTCATCCTATGCTCCTAGGCTTTGGGATGCACTGTCTCCTCACAGCAGAGATGCACAGAATTTAAAGATTTTTAAATCTTATTTAAAAACCTTACTTTTTTAGGTTGGCTTTTTCCTGACTTTTATGTATTTATTCCTTTATGTTTATATGAATAAAACCTTTTTTTTGTGTATGATGTATTATCATATGCTTTTTTACTTAAAGTGTATTGAGAAGCTACTTTAAAGGCGCTATATAAAAATAAAGTATTATTATTATTATTATTATTAAAACGTCATTTTCACAATCATCATTCCACCACTAAATACCATGAAACACAATACATGAGACATATTCAGAAATGTGGTGAAAATTAGTATGACCTCTTTAAAAATGACAAAATACACTTCGTTTGCATATTACACACACTGTTAATGTACAAAATTAAACTAGTGAGAGTTTTTTTCCCTCGCTGGAGCTCAAGTACCAAAATCCAAAGAAACCTGTGCTTGGCTTTATGACACCAGCTCTACTGCTCGTATGCTTTTTGTTGTCGTTATGTTGTTCCAATTGCTTTAATTTTTAACTTATCGCTTTGGATAGTGTCAGTTTATATGTATGTACTCTATAAAAACTATCTTTAGTTTTAAGGTTTGTCAGTAAATTACTGTTGATTTAATTTACAATTTTGTTTTAAACATAAATTGACCTATTTGTTATATTTTCTTAAATGAAACAAGAATAAATATCTTACGTCACTTTTCTTGTTATGTAAATGTATCGTAATTTAAATTGTTTTAAATATGTTCACTAGAAAACAAGTCATAATTATGACTTAATTTAAATGTTAATGCAAATTTCAACGTAAATAAAAACTCAAAACTCGCTCACCTGGCCTGTTGGACCACACCCAACATCTGCAGCGCTACACAGACGAGTGTCAGGACCATAAGAGTGAACCACATAAAGCGCAGGCGACTGAAACATGCAAACCTCACGCACCTGTTTAACACACAAAGATTGAAAAGTTCACTGGATATTCACATATACATTCCTAATGTACTGCATTACAGCTTTAAATAGGCTGTTTTGATCAAATTCAATATAATAATAATATTATTAATACTATAATAATAATATGTGAGGAACTGAGAAGCATGGGAACTCACTTAAAAAAAAAGAAGTAGAAAAAGTGGTTGGTAACATTATTAGTTTGAAACTGGGTAGAAGCTCTATTGAAAGTGTATAACAATTGTGCCTTTGAGTGTGGCATTATGGGTAAAGAATATTCTAAATGATGAGTTAATAAAGACTCATTGCAGACTAATTGCAAAGCAACACCATACGGTAGTAATTTCACAATGGCTTGTGTACAAATGCCACAAAAAAACCTTGGACTTCACTTTAAAATTGAAAGATTTAAATTAACTAAACAAAATTATCAAAGAATGTAGATGCAGATGTAATATTCTTCGATAAATTAAAAATAATATTTTATTAAAAAGTTATGCAAAATATTGAACACTGCACTAACTTCAGAAAATCTGAAAGGAATCAAAAGTGAGAGAACAAAAATATAGAATGAAGATTAAAAAAAGCTGACGACTTATCATTTCAGTCTGTGGTATTTTCAAACCTGAAAAAGAAACTTTCTTCCCCCTACTGAGAGTAATATCCAGTGCATGTGTGTTATATTTCTAGGGGGTTTCTGGAAACTTTTTTGTAATAATAAAGGTTTAAAAATTCTAAAACAAAACTAAAGGTTCAGTGTATGAAATGCAGCGAGGTTGCGTACCCCTCCCTTTACGGGGGCCGTCACAGGGCCAAGATGTCATAACGTTTTTGTTTCGTTGCCGAAAGGAGATAACATACTGTATTTACGAGACGCGGTCGCACGGTATGTACTCTATAAAAACTTCCTTTAGTTTTAAGGTTTGTCAGTAAATTACTGTAGATTTAATTTACAATTTTGTTTTAAACATAAATTGACCTATTTGTTATATTTTCTTAAATGAAACAAGACTAAATATCTTACGTCACTTTTCTTGTTATGTAAATGTATCGTAATTTAAATTGTTTTAAATATGTTCACTAGAAAACAAGTCAAAATTGCTAAGGAAGAATGTCATTTTTGGAGTGTTGTGAACCGTCTGTTCTTGCTCATTTTTAATCTCAAAAGTCCAAGTGTTTTAATTTTGATTAAAGTGAAGTTGAACTCAAATATCAAACGGTACTAAAAGGAACGTAATTAAATCTACAGTAAATTACTGGCAAACCTGCTGCAAAACTACAGCAAGGTTTTACAGTGGCTCATTCTAAGATAATGAAAACATAACGCTTAACTATGTAAGGTCTTTGAAGACAATGTTATGTATATTATATTGTATTTCTGTTAATAAATCCTCGAAAAAAATTACACACAGCACCTTTAAATATTATAAATACATACATATCTTTAAAACATCTCTAAACTGTGCCGCCGGTCACTTTCAACTTAATGTTTGTGTCCCACTGGTTGCCCATTTACATCAGATATAGACCTGAACATATTCCAAACCACTCGGAGAGGTTTGCATTTGCAAGGGTATCACATTGCAGGTATGGGAGTTCGTATTATATTCCCATTTCAATTCTTAGTGGCTAGTTGTATAATGGAAAAAATGTGAATAATGAGTTTAGAACAAAACAGAATACCACCACTCAGTGCCTCATTTCTATCTCTCCCTCTCTTCAGTGTTTTGATTTGGCCATATTTTAAATTGCTCGGTTTGACTCATGTTACAGATCACATCAGTGTAAATGAATTACAGACGGCTGGGTTAAAATTAGAGACTTTCTTGCTCCAGACCGAGAAAACCACAATGCTGAACTGGCAGTCTGGAGCTTAAAACCCAAGCAAAACTCTTCCAAATGATTTCACAAAAGGCCGTTATAAAACACATAATGACTGTCTGCTGGAAATCACAGTCAGACGTAAGAATGCTCGACTCATGGTGCGTCCAAATAATAGACATTGACTGCTAGTCAACACTCGCTAAAATATGATTAGGTGACATCACATGCTCTATGGCAAATAGTCATCTCATGTCTGGTTTGCCGGATTGAATTTGATCAACGCATAGCACACAAGATGCACTATTAGATGTGGAATGAATTAAATTAGGACGTTTAAATGAGATGCCTGTTCTTGGAACCACAACAAGTGGAGAATGCCGTCAAGTCTTTGGAACTAAATGTATTCCATACAAAGAAAAACAAAAGATGCTTTCTGAACGGAGCTACAAAAGAAAGTCCGCCACGAGCATATGAATGTAATTTTACTAATCACAATCCATAAAATATCACCAGCTGTTTACCTCACTCTTCAAACTTTTGGCATGCCTGAACCTATCTAATGAAAAGCATCTCCTTAAAAGACCATGACTGTGTAAACCTTCTGGGGCGGGTTCCCGGACAGGGCTTAAGACAAGTCCTAGACTAAAAGAACTGTAAGAGCTGTCCAAACTGAAAACAACTTGCACTGACATATGTTAAAAAAACATCACTGGCATTGTGTTGACTCAAAATGTGCACAAGTAATGTTTATTTGTAAGTCACCTAGTTTAACTAAGGCCTTATCCCGGTTTAAGATAATCGTCTTAAAGAATCCCTGTCCGGGAAACCGCCCCATATGTGTTTGTTCATATAAATTGTATGAACAAAGAAAGACCCATGAAGGCTTAGCGTTGTCATATATGTTTCTGTTTATTGTACAGAATACGCAGAATATATTATTGTGCGGCGTGCTTTACACATAATATAGAGAAAACTACACATGGTGTTTTAACTAACGTGAATAATGGCAATTATTTTGTGAGGATATCAGACACACGCATCAGAAACTTTTGGTAACACTTTCCTTGAAGCATGTATGTATAATGCATTATAAAAGTAGTTTGAAAGCATTGTAATGCACTTTTTAATGCATTGTGATGTCTGGTAAATAATTGTTATTACAGTGTATACATTATAACACTTAGCAATTCATTGTTACACATTCAAATTGGTTATAATTCTTCACAACTACATATAATGCATTACAACACACATTATGAATAATAATAATGCATTTTCCCCTTTAATAACTCTTTATAATGCATTATACATACATGCTTGAAGTGTCACCAAACCTTTTAGCAAAACTTCTCGCGTTCCCTCCGGTCACAGAAACATCTGGACCGGGGTGTTCATCTCATCACTTGTGGCACTTCTCCCACATACGCTTGCTAGCTTTCCAACATAGTATTTATCAAAGAGTGAATAAAAGGCTGCGAATAAATGTCCACTTGAGAAGACATAAAAGTGCTTGTGCATGCTTCCCTCGAGTATAGGAGGAAGTATTATGGCATTCATAAATAAAGGAGTAACACTTTAATGTAGCCTAAAATGTATGGAAACTGTGATGTAATTGTAGTGACCTAGTGTAATTATGAGCCAAGTACGCATTTAATTATCATAATGTGCTCGTTAATGTAAATAACATGATTACTATGATGTACACTGGACTGCTTTGTTTTACATCTGACATAATTGCTGACGTATAACGTAACCAGACTCTGTATCTAACAGACTCCATTCAACCTCCATACTTTTTGGCTTAACATACCTAAAAGGCTACAATTTGCATTTTCTTAAGTAAAATAGTTTTCTCAAGTAGACATCAATTGCTTGAATGAGCGATGGGCATGAAACTCGTCTCGGTTCTGTGAAGCACTGAGGAATTTCAGCGCGCGCGCTCTCACACGCTGGTATTATTTAGGCGCGTGCGAGACGCAGAGCGGCGACCGTTATTTCTTTATCCCAGCTCGCGCACAACACTTTGCTCGTTTCTCTTGCTCCCTCACGACAAGATCACTTAAATGTCAACTAAACTCGCCATTTTTCACGACAAGAAAGGTAAGTCGAACGCTTTTTGAGGAAAAACGTATTATAAGGCATCTAAAAGAGTTCACTTACGTGGTCCACGGCGACGCGGTCCGCCACTGAAATGCTCTCCTCTCGCGGCCCGCGGTCCTATGAGATGGGAGCATGTCGCTCTCTTAATCGGGGACGACACCCCCGATATCCCCCCGACGGACCTTAGACCTTCGGGCTCCTCCGCCGAACTCGCAAAGGACTGCTGTCCGTCCCTCAGGTCCACTGTTGGGACTCCTCCCGCTAACGATTCTGAGAGAGAGAGAGAGAGAGAGAGAGAGAGAGAGAGAGAGAGAGAGAGAGAGAGAGAGACGAAATGTCTCTTTCGTCTGTGCCATTCATAAGCACTATATTAAAGAAAACTTACTTAAAAATAGCTTTTAGAAAGTCGTTACATCTATACGAAGAACTTGAGTTTAAGGAACAGTTTCAAAACCTCCCCTGAAGTCTCGAGCCTATTTGAGACGCAAACTCAATGTAATTATGTCAATTCTAATGACAGCAGAAGTAATCCATGACTGTCTTACTGTGATCCGTTAATACTGAGTTTCTTACACACTGAACACACCTGTACTCTCTCTCTCTCTCTCTCTCTCTCTCTCTTTAGCTCTAATAGCATTGGAAGAGAGGGAGAGATAATCCCTTCTGTGCCCTTGTTGTTCTTTGCTGATGAGGGAACTTGATGCCGAAACGCTGGGCACTTTGTGATGCACTGAGCACAAAGATATCTTTGTATCCTAATAAAGATGCTGTACAGGAGAACAGAAAGTGAGGAGAGACAGAAGTGTAAATAAGATGACAATGAAAGAGAATATCAATATATATTTAATATTTTAGCATGTTGAGAGAATTTTTAGGCAGCGAATATTTGCATAGATTTTCTTTGCATAGATGCTATTTACAATAAGTGAAGATAGCAACAGATGCTATTTACATTACGTTTAAAATAGTTCTGTTTACACTAAGTGAAAATATAGCAGCATTTCTTAGCGATATGCTATTTATACTAACCGAAAAAAGCTGTACTTTCTCTGGATTTAGTGGAAATAGTAGTTAGATGCTGTTTAGCCTGCTTTTAAATAGTGGCAGATAACGTTACTATTTGCATCTCAGTATTGTTGTGCATTAAACATTATGCAATAATACGTGTAAATCATTATTTTATAAAAATGATTAAAATGATGGCAACTAATTGAGATATTAAAGCCCTACACCTACCACTAACCTGACCCTAAACCTAAACTTTATGAATAAAAATTACTTTAAAATCTTAAATCAATTGAAAACAAATGCCTTCATTATCTGTAAGGTAATAAAAAAGTTTTAAAGAGCATATTCAACAAGAGGTGGATAAGAACCCCGGTCTCCCGTGCCAAGCTGTGTACAGGACAGGTGGGAACAAGACCCCCTCAGATTCATAGTGACCCGATCTGCCCCCTCACTGTTCCTACAAACATTGGTAAAATGGAGGCGTTTCTGCAACATTAGCCTAATTAGTGGCAGACAGGTCCGCTGCTCCTTACTTATTTGTCCGTCAGTGCATCAGAATCGGGTCGGCCACCGAGCTCTCTGTGTTACGTTCTCTGAGCTCTCTGTGTGCTGCTGCTGGCCTGCCACGACTTTCAAATAAACTTCCTTCAATCGCTTTTTAGTGCAAACCATTAACCCCAGTTATGCAAAGTGACTATTTGAGCACTAGTTTAACCCCAAATTAGGCAAAATAACTAACTGAGTTGAAATCATTTGCTGACAGCTTGGTCCCCCCAGTTAAAAAATCCCATTTGCGCCCCTGGAAATGTAGACTTTACACATCGCGCCACTGGATTCGCTGCTTGAAACAGCGTTCTTACGCTTTCTCTATTTCAATCACATATTGGTGTGCTGAGCTAGTGTAAATAGTCTCTGCCAACAAGGCGTGCTATTTGGGCTCTCCTGTTTTTGCCAAGTGGTTGATATCCTTAGGACAACATCATGTGGACCCTGGGACAACGTTTAAATCAACCAATCAGATTTCAGAAATAAGTTTACAGTTCATTTTAAATTTAATCTTCCTACCAGGATTAGGTGCTTCTGGACCATTGTTGTTCACTTATCATTTACCTCTGATTTTAGGGGTAAGTTATGGTTAGGGGGTTTGGTTTGGGTTTAGGTTTTATTTATAAAAATGTTGTCCTTTGGTCAAATCAACCACTTGGCAAAATCAGGTCGAGTGGCTATATGTACTCCGTGTAAATAGACACTCGGGATTTGGCATAGGCAGGGTCGGATTTAGAACACATTGGGCCCTGGGGCTCTAGCAAACCCAAGGGCCCCCTTCGTTTTATTGCCACGCCACAGTGTCTTCCACAGTCTTTGTATCATTTCTTGCTATTATTATTATATTTAATTTATTTTATCAAATTTTCTATGTTTATTTATTATATGTTATTTTCTAATTATTTGATTTCATTTTCTATTATTTTAATTTAATTTTACATTTTATATAAGCACATTAACTTTCCAGACCATTAAAAAAACATTATCTCAAGATATGAACTTCACACAGGTTTCCAAAATCAGCAAAAATAATTACAACAATAGTTCCTTAATGTCACCGTTTCCCTCTGTCTCTCCCCGTGTTTCCCCCTTGGATTTCATCATCCACAATCCTCCATGCTCCCGCACCTATTTCTAGTCTGCAATCACCCTCACCTACCGACGATCACCCCATCACCAGGACTCAGTTTAAACTCACCCTGTTTTCATGTTCTTTGTCGAGTCTAAAATGTAATGTGTTAGTGAATGTAGTACTCTCCTGATTCCTTTTGTGATTATTAAAGTACTCTTTGTTTTTGTAAATACATTCGTCTGTGTTCCTGGGGAGACTCCTTTACAGAAAACTCGACCACCAAAATGGATTATGCTGCCAGAGCCTCCTCCCAAGTTAACTCACCTTTAACATGTAAAACAAATGTATACGCGATGGTGGGTGATGCTCACCACATAAAACACCAATGACACGGAAAAAACACGTTCATGCAAAATGACCCCTTTAGACTTTACAGCTGCATATACACTAACCTGAAACATAGGTCTTATCAGCAGCTGATTAGATTTGTCATTGATTTATGTAGGTCCCTTTCACATATCAAAACAGAAAGAAGAAAGCTACTTGGCTTCCGCTTGATCTGTGAACATTCATGCAAAATTGCGGTTAATGTAGCTGTTATCGGAGGTCCAGTTGGTTGTGCACTTAAAAGTGTTTTTTTAAGCACCCCAATCAGACTTTATGCATCACAATCAGAATGTACAAAAGAGCCTGATTGCGAGAACAGTCTTTGACGTGAGCAACAAAAGATATGGAAAGCATTATCCCCATGCTATCTGAACTATGAAGCATTACGTGATGAACAGCATTTAATTTTGTGCATACAGCGTGTTTTTCTCTCATGTTCATGACCTTCTCAGTATAGACCCGTGAACTTGTTGAACCACTGCTTTACTGGTTCAATAAAGTGCCTTGCTTTAATCCGATATTGTTATAGATACAAAAATTGGAAATTCAGGAAGGAAGTGTTTTAAATTACATTCACAGAATATAGCCTTAAACATAAATATGTGAATAATAAATAAATAAACATAAATGTCAAAAATAAAAAAAATGCTGCTATAAATGTCAATCACTATAAAATGTATTGGTAAGTTCGGTTAGACACACCCAGACTGGCACACACATAAGAAACTGAATAAACGTTCTGCGTTATATAAATCAACACTTGTTTCATTGGTCAACACTCCTGATGCATTCAGATGCACAGAAAAAGAAAATAATCTCTTTTCTATTTAGTTTGTATTTCAGCCCACTGACTGATCAATAATGATGACATCATGAGTAAAAAGCCTGCAGGCTGACACTTTTCCACCAATCGATCGGTCGGGCTCAGAAATGCCTGCCAAACTGCCTGGGAAAGCTCTGCTGCCACAGCAACGACTCCAACTGGAAGCATGGCGACCGGCAAACCATATGACACCCACATAGAATTCCTTTACACTTTTCATCTGTTCAATAAACCCTTTCCAGGGATACTGTAAACAGCTTGACAACATAATTCATCTCGGAATTAAAAAGCATTTGCCTGTGCTATCATCGACTTGATAAATTAGATAAACAAATCGTTTTTTACCTGACTATCCCCTTAATAACTCATTGCCAAGTGTGAGCGTGCGTCATCACAATGGGTGTCGCAGAGGCGTTTAAAAAAATGAAGTGAAATAAATACCATATTGAACCACAAAAATGTAATATCTATTGGTATGATATGCCTTCAGGGATAGTTCATCCACTCTGGTGTTGCTTAAACCCTCTATGGCTTTCTTCGATCATTGGAACCAAGGCAGTGAAATTTCCTTTGGCTTTTCTGATTGCAATGGGAGTTAGTTGGGGTCCTCTTCTCAAGCTTCAAAAGGATACAAAAACTTTATAAAAAAACTGTACGCTGTATATTTCAAGTATTATGTAACCTGTTACAATTTCACTTCCATTTGTAGGCTTCGTAAAGATCATTTTCATAGTCGTTTATGTGATGTTTCATGTTATCTTGTGCCTTGTTCCATGTGTCTGGGTTAACATTCATGTTAAACACCTTTTATCAGCATATTGATCCTGGCCTCAAGTTACCTCTATTAAATTTTACTTTTACATTTAGTACAGGAGTTGGATCCAGTATTCTGCCCTGAGCATCTATCTAAAAATAGTTGAGATGAGATGGGGGCGTTCAATAATTCAATTATTCTACCACATTAAAAATGAGAGAGAGAGAGAGGCGGGGGATAGAAAGAGAAGGTCATGTCTACACGTATGCTTTGTTCTTCTGTACATACCCACAAACACATAAAACATTTTATAACCACTGAACACAGCTGCAGTGGAAAATCAAACCTACTGTAATCAAAATCAAATCTAATTTCATGCTTATATAGGTAAACCTAAAAATGAAGACAATGAAACATTTCATTAGCCCAATACAAGTCTATTGTTTCATTTAATTAGAACATTAATAGCCCAAAGCCACAAACTCTTAAAACTTGTTTACCAGAGTGTGTGTTTTGACACAACTGTGTGGCTGTAGAGTTGGAATGATAATGTTAAAGCTCAAATAGTAGCCAGACATTACTCACCTCTCACTCTCTAGTTCTCTAAATAACTCTTTTTACCTCTCTTGGTTAATGTTTATTTATTGCTATTCCCTTAGGTAAGGTAACATTTATTTTCCTGATGATGTCACATGGACCTGGAAAGCAAGGTTTGAGTCAACTCAGATTTATTACCATGGAACAATTGCACCAAAATAATTAGTTTTCTTAAAACTGTCTTTGCGGACACATGTGCCAGTATGTGAGCACATGCCGTGAACGTGTGAATTTTCTTACGGATTTTTAAAGGCCATTTTTCACTGTCATATGATGTTCAATTTAACAGCCTGCCAAAAGTTTATAATGATATCCAGCAGACTGACCAAGCTCAGCCAAATACTCCCACAGGACTTGTTAAATCACCACTTATTTCCCCACTGCAGCCATTAAAGTCAAACATCGCCTATAACATTCAACGAACCTAAACAGGCACACGAAGCAGAAGCAAAGGGCCGTGGCTTTTTAGTGGTTCATTGTGTATGTGTCCTGTGGCTAAAGTTGTGAATAATGCAACAAGCACTTTAAACTTTCATACAGACAGGAGAACTCTCGGAAACCAGATCTGGATTTACACAACACACTCTCTCTCTCTCTCTCTCTCTCTCTCTCTATTAATCTCTCACACTAAACCATGCATGGCTACTGAACCAAAACCATTGCTATTGAATCATGAACATTTTTACAGAAAGAACTTAATCTTTAGTTTTGAAACCAGCAACACTTAAGAATTAAGAGCAATAAGACTGTGTATGATCAGTTTGCTCCACTACATGATAGGAGCAGAACAGAGCTGGCACATCGCCATTGTTCCTATTTCAACAAGTTCGGAAACTATTTAATGACTTCCATTTTGCATCCAACTCATTTTTCACCTCACAGCCAGGCCTGTGGTAAAAATAATTAAAAACAAAACTCAGTAGGAACTATTACCCATAAACCCCAAGTGTAGTAATGTATCAATCTGCTCCCCATCAGAACCAGATGCTCTTTATCCCTATTTGATAAATAGCTGCATCTCGTTCTCAGGAATGTCTTGCTCTCTGTTTCTTTGTCTTCACATTCTTAAACAAACGGATTTCTTTTTACTGATTCCACTAGCAACAGGATACAACAGACTTTTTTTAAAAGCCTACGGCATGTTTATTTTTTAATATGTGGGAAATATGGGACAGGGTTAAACCATGCAACGATAATATTTAAAATTATTTTACTAAAATATTGTAGAATCTTAAGTTGTCGCATTACTTGAAATAAAGTTTAGTCTGTAGGATAAGAACACTAAAGTGGGAAAGAATAAAATCAATTATTGATGCATGTTGCATGTAGTAAAATCTACTTGTAGTAAGATCTAGATACAGCCGGCAACCCTGTCATTACTAGGAATCTTAGGTACCCTTCTCTGCTGGTTCAAATCCCACCTCTGCGGCAGATCCTTCAGGGTGTCATGGAGGGGCGTGCTGTCCACTGCTGATCACTGGGGTCGCACAGGGATCGGTTCTTTTATACATGGACACAGCTTGTCCTATCACTATTATGCTGACGACACCCAGATTTAGATCTCATTTCACCCAGACGATACCACTGTAGCAGCTCGCATTACAGCCTGCCTAGAAGACATCTCAGCTTGGATGAAAGAGCATCACCTCCAGTTGAAGCCTGCCAAAACAGAACTACTTGTATTTCCGGCACACCCCACGGTGCAACACGATCTCACCATCCAACTTGGCAATACCACAATCACTCTTTCCAAACAGCAAGGAACCTCGCAGCCATATTTGATGAACAACTGTCCTTCAATGATCACATTGCAAAGACAATGCGGTCATGCCGATTTGCCTTATCTGGCAATGGTCTCATTTTAGACCCCATCTCACGGAGCATGCGGCACAACTCCTTGTCCAGGACCTTTCAATCTCAAGGCTGGACTACTCCAATGCTCTCCTTGCTGGTCTTCTTGCAAAGGCTATGAAACCCCTCCAGCTGGTTCAGAAAGCAGCAGCACGCCTCTTCTTCCAACAGCCCAAAAGGGCTCATGTGACGCCACTTTTCATCTCTCTCCACTGGCTACCGGTTGAAGCCCGTATCAGATTCAAGTAACTAATGCTTGGCTACAGGGCACTGGAATACTTTCACACACTCCTACACCCCATCAAGAACCCTGCATTCAGCAAACCAGCAGTGTCTTGTATTGCCTTCTCAAAAGTGTCAGTGGCAGGGCTCGAACTCAGGGCTCCTATGTGTGAGAATTCTTATCTCCCGCAGAGCCACAGGGGAAATGATGAACCCAGTAGACAGAGACGCACTCAAGAGGACTTGGGGTGAATAAGTGTTTTTATTAAAATAAGGTTCCAAAAAAAATTTCAGCAAAAAATTAAGTAATCCAAACCAGGCGTGTGGAAACCAGAAGGTATATCGAGAAAGGTAAACAAGAGTAATCCACTTGGGATGAGTCAAACATAAGGTCTTCAATAAGTACAATCCACAATGTCCAAGGTTTGAAAAAGAAACATACCAAAAACTTGAGACAGGAGAAATACTAGCTAAAACTAGATTTAAAAGTAGACTACTTGATAGGTAGGCAACTGGACGTAAAACACTGAGGACCGGACAGAGAACAAATGGCAACTTAAATACAATGGGGAAAAATGAGGCACAGGTGAAGACAATGACGCTAATGTGAATAACAGTGACCTCTAGTGGCAAAAGGCAAAAAACATTAAACAAAATTCCCAGATCCTGACACAAAAGGGCATTAAATCACTTTCACCGCTCATTCTACTTCGTAACTTCCTTCTGGTGGAAAATTCTTCCTAACTCAGTCCGGTCAACCACAACACTCACAACATTTAAGAAACTACTTAAAACCCATCTCCTCTGTGAATACTCGACAGGCCATTGAAAACAAAACTAACCCTCTGTCTTTCTATCAACAGGTATTGGCGAGCACAGGCTTGGGAAGCCTGTTTAGGGGGCTCTGATTGATAGTGGAGCACAAAAATGGAAAATACAAAGGTTAAAAGAATAACGTGACTTAGAAGAAGCAGAAGGACTGGCAGCTCGTATTGGCTAACAGCGGGATCCTTAGCTGTTGCAGCAGTTAGCTCATCACGTCATCGGGTATTTTCCAGGGAGTAATTCAACAACAAAACGCATATTATATAGGTGGATTTTTAATTATGGCTTAGTTGTATACACAGTTTGTGTAATGCAGTTTCTTAATGACTTGATGCTATTATGCGCAGCGCAGAGTAAACAACTCTTGTTTTACTGTATGTTCGCTTACAGAGCCTTCTGCTGCTTTGCAAAAAACTGATTATTTATTAGGACTATTTTTAAATGTGGAAACATCATCGTATTACCATTCATTTTCCGCTCGGATTCCACTCGCAACACGCAAAACAATACAGGCTCACTCTTGCTCAAATCCAAGGTAAATTACCAACACTTTCATTTTTTACACGTGTTTTAATGAAGTAAATACATTGTAATCGGCTACAGCGCATGCGCAGGGTTCGGTACCCTGGTGGGGACCTGAGTTCGCGTGACAACTTTTACATTAGCGGCTTTTCATGCCTCACCCAAAGAGCAGCCTAGGGGCCCCTGACCACCTTAATTCGCCCCTGGGTATTGATCTGGCTTTTGTTGAAACTAGTTACATTATATTTATATATAAGCACCTATTGTATTTTTGCTCCTGTATGACATATCGCTTATGGCTAAAATGTAAATGTAATGTAAATCCAGTATGGGAGGAGGTTACATACGACTGATGTGTTTGAACTATTCGTTTTTATGTTTTACCTTTCATGTCGTAAAACACACAGAAGAAGAAAAATAAACAAAACAATCACCTTAGGAATGATTGGAATCTACTGGATTAGATGAAGGAGAAAGTATTAAAACAGAATTTGCGATCAATACAACGATCTTGAGATCTGAGATAAATACATAATTCTGATATTAGTAAGGCTGTGGTGTTTATGTAAACTTTAGGTTATTTATGCAAATGTTCTCTTTGTGCAAAGAGAACAAGAAAGTGACTGTTCCACTGTATTAAAGGGAAG
>CM056458.1:4011928-4046928 GCA_029783895.1 Triplophysa bombifrons
CATTGGACCCTGGAGGTCACGATGTCGTGCCCGAAATGGTGGCTGCAGTTATTGGACACAGAGGTCACAAGTCATTTGATGTTACAGGGGTGTGTGTGCAGTTCAGCGTTACCTTTGGGTGAACTTCGGCGTGCAGACGAATTAGTAGGATTTCCTCGAACAGTTATCCTCTGTCCTACTTAGAAACACACACACATGCATAAATAAACCAGCTTGTTTAAAGGTGGCGGTGGATTAAGTCATAGCTTTTGAAATTTTAAGCTTTACCACGAAAAAAATCCGGCTTGAAAATATAGGTGACATAGATAATTCTCTTTCCCTTACCAAAGCCTTTGATTTCTCTCTCTGCTTAGTCAGCGAGAGCTTTTAGCGGGAGCACATGGATATGAGATGGATCAGAGATACATATTTCTGTTTTTTTATTTCAGAAAATGTCCAACAGTACTGAGATCTATCTATCATCTATCTATCTATCGATCGATCTATCTAATCTACCTACCCATCATCCATCCATCCATCTACCTACCCAACTACCTACCTATTTACCTATCTACCTACCTATAATCTAGCCATCCACTACCTACCTACCTACCTATCATCCATCCATCCATCCATCCATACATCTATCCATCTATCTATCTATCTATCTATCTATCTATCTATCTATCTATCTAGTTAGTTTATTCTCCAGAGTTTAATAGAGCTGTTTTCCCATCCAAAAACTGGAACGTGGTTATGGTTTAACAGTGTTCCTCTGTTAAACGTGACTCCAAGATGACAGGTTTGAGCTATGAGCGTCAGTGTCTGAGACGTATAAATGTGTGTGTATGTGCCCATTAGCCCGCTGTGTGATGGATGGAACAGACCTTAGTAAAGGTGGGGGCATGCGGTGTGTTTGGTGGGGATTTGGGCGGAGACGGAGACCTACCTCTCTCCACCCCGCCGCTAATAAGCTAAATGCTGCTGGGCTTTATACCGTAACTCTACAGGAGGTCTCTGTCTCTCTCCCCTCTCTCTCTTCTTAATTAATATCATTCCATATTCCTCTATGTCTGTATCAGGTCTGTCACTCAGTGAGGTACGAGCAGCTCTATCCATCAAGCGGGTCCCGACCGTTTCCGTCTCCATCACAGGAAACGGTTATGGGTGACTTATGTGTCGCCCGTGGTGAAATGGCACCACGCTGAGACGAAGCCAGGGAGCATATATACATCATGAGGGAGGAATAATACGGGGAAAAGGATTCTGGCTTGACCTTTTAACCTCGCACTGTATCGCTTAGGTGTCAGAAACACTTTGACTTGATAGATTGCCAGAAGAGCAAGTCGGCAGTCACCGATCAAGCAGCATGCAGTCAAATAATAGGTAATCCGGTGTATGACAGCGTTCTATTATTATGATTTACAAGGAAATGGATGGCAGACTAGACGTGCAGATGTAGGACTGCATGGAGAAGCAGGGATAGTTCACGCGAAAATGAAAATTTTGTCTTCTCAGTGGTTTTGTGTTCAGTGCTGTTTGGTCACCTCTAAAATATCTACTTTTGTGCTCTGCAGAAGAAAAAGTCCTCATTATAAGGTGAATTATCACTTTAAACACATTATTTGTTTATACGGTTAACCCAATCCAGTTGCCTGGAGCAAATATCATGTTGTATCCATATAACGCTGAATAATCCAACCATAAATGTTTAGATAAGCCCTGTGTTAAATCTTCAAAGTGACTTATGTTAAACACAATGTGTACAGATTTCCCTAAAGATGGAAACTGCCGTCTTGCAATAGCCTTCTGTAGTGACAGATTTGGAACATGAAAAAACCTAAAAGTCATAGACAAGACTGAGAGATGCATCCTGACAAAATATGAATTCATCAAAGTGTAACCATCTCTCTTTATGTTTCTCTTCTATTGTTCTAGAAATCTATGTTGTTTGGATGATAATTAGATGTGCAAACTTTAAGAAAAGGTATGACGGATGTTTTTCTTTTAATGATATTCTTTGTTGACGGAACTGAACGGCATAGCTGGTTGACAGAACAATGAGGGATTCAACGTGTTTTTGTTCTTTGAACGTCTTGCAGGAAGATGACTGAGTTGTCAACACCTGCACGCATGAGCGATTACTATCCTTCTTAATTTCAGTTTTCTTTGATAGTTTGTTCCTCAACATCACGTCGATTCGGTGTCATGTTGACGGCAGGCTGCCTCAGGGTTCCTGGAGTCCTGCGGTTTTACGAGAACAGCGAGTCCCTATTACAAATGGCTAAAATGGAAACACGATGAGAATAATCTATGACTTTTGTTTCTTTGCTAACTTCCTTTTCATTGTTTAGAAAAACACAAATGACCAGATACACCTCAATTATTTGTTGTTTATTCTGTACCAGAATCTGTGCACGTCATTGCATCTGTCAGAGGCTGGATGAGAATCTGAAGGCAGTCATGGGCGACATTATTGATGGATTTATTGGACGGGTATACAAGAATGACTGCACAGTTTAATTAATGTTTGTTTAGAATTGAGATGTTAAATGAGCTTCGTATGAAAAACAATTTTTAACTCTCTTCCGCCGTTGATGAGATTTTCTGTCATGAATGACATCACTTCCTCACCATTAGGAAAGGAGTACTTTATGCATCTTCTGAAAAAGCAAACCATTTCTGGATCTTAAAGGGGTGATCCGCAGGAAATACGTGTTTTTCTTTGTCTTTGGTGTGTTATAATTTGCCCCTGCATGTATTAGACAGGTAAAATTGCAAAATTTTAGTATCGGAACAAAAGATGTATTGTATCTGGAAGCGAATGCTCACCCAGACCTGCCTGATAAGCGAATCCATGTTAGTTCGTAACATGATTTTGTTAAGGAGCTTTGTAAAATATCAGCGCGTTTCAGAGAGCCGGAGCAAAGATGAGATGCAAACATGCACGGTGTTTGTGAAATACAGCGTTTTTTAACCTTAAATCGTGTATACACATTGTATTACATCTAAAGCAAACAATAATATTCGTTTTAGACGCGCCAAATGACGCAATGACGCTTTAAAACAGGCAAATAATATGATCTGAATACTAAACTAAATTGCTTAAATGGTGACAAAATATGATTTAGCAACACTTGACAGTTAGAGTTTAAGATCTTAATCATATATGTATATTATTATTTACGTTTATGGAAGATAATAATCCACAGAAGACTTTGTTTTGAGATGATCTGCATCTTTTGCCTCCCGGCCGTTCTTGGTAAACCAAGTGTGCAATATCTCCTGCTGTAATGAATCATTCATTAGACAAAGATCACGGCATTGATTCCAGCTCACGTAGATTCACCGCAGCAGGGAATCACATATCCACTACGCATGCCTTTATCCGGACTGACAAACTGGACAGACACCTGATCTGATGTAATATATATTATAGATTCTCAGTTTTACACATTTTATCTGCTCAGATATACAAGACAATAAACTAGACGTTTCTCTCCCTCTCTCTCTGATTTACTTCTCAGTACAGTATGTCTTGAATTATGGCAGAAGTATATCATTCCATGACGCAGCCTACGGAAGCTTTCGTTTTATTTTAGTCATGGTGCAGACAGTTATGTGATTTATAACGTCATGCTTTCGATCACAGTCCAGCGATGGTCTCTGATCATTACCCACGTCTCAAATTGTTTCGTCAATCAGCAAATTATACAAGTCACTTTCAAAAGCAGCACTTTCGATCCGCTCGCTCTGTCAGTTTAAAATAAACCTCATCTTGGCTGTGTCTTGGGTTTTTTCCTCTTAGAAAACAGAGGAAGACATTAGGCCATTATACGGCCGGCGAGCAAAGCTCGGAGACTCGAGCAGGCAGCCGCGGTTTCGCTGAGTGCTACCAGAGATGATGGCGGGCCAAGAAGAAAAGGCTGGAAAGGAATGCAGCTGAAGGGAAAAACTAAAGACAGGAAGAGGTGAAAAGAAGTAGAGCAGCACAGATGCATTATACGCGCTTGCTGACACACTAAAGATGTCGTCCTCACAGCTGGTGCAGCCGCTCGCTGCGGGGAATGTGCCCTGCCGTGGACTCCGCTCACTTCATCAAATGCATTTTTGGTTGTTGTTCCATATCCGACTCTTTTTCTTCTGTTGGACACAAAGGAGACATTCTGTGGTGGTCTCTATTTTCAATGCACTTTCATTGAATGTGGAAGCTTTCAAATAGACTTTTTTTTCTATATAACAGAAATGCTCAAACCGTTCTGTGTGCTGTTTTTCTTTATATCTGTGACCATAGCTTTGTGTAAGAAACAAAATTGAAATACAGTGGTTGAGACATCTTTTATGAAGACTGAGAAGTGCTTTCGCGCATTAAAGTCCTTCAAATTCCTGCTATTGGGCTCTACAGAAAAAGAAAATCATATTCCTTTAAAATCTCTTTTTTCTTTCCAAGTGTTGTCGCCATGATCTCATCCTCGTCCACTATCGTTTACACTCTGTCATTCTCTCTGACATGAAACATCGGCTTTCCTCCACGGTCTGCTTAGTATTGGTTGGCAGCCTTTGATTGGTCGACCCGTATCCATTAAAGAAACCGACCAGTTCTGATTGGCTTGCCCTTTCCTCATTGACTTTAATTCACAGATTGACGTTCTAAAAATTGCCTTTGCTCACCATTGGACGAAACGCCCACATGACCGACTGTCAATAGCGAGCTAAGACTGATCAAGCACCCAGAATCCTCCCAGGTCAGGGGCGAGCGACCTCATGACCTCATTCGGCTTACCTACAAATATGATACATTAAGGCACAAAGGGACCTAATAAGAAGACGTGCATTAATTGTACGAACCGGTCAGAGACAGGCCCGGCCTGAATATTCCTCACTGGAAGGGCTATTAAATAAAGGTCAGAGGTCGTGTGGGCGCGTGTGGAGGGGTGCTGGTGTTAACTGCGTGGCACAGAAGAATTTTCTGTTTTGTAGCGCAGCTGTCGAGGATAAACGTTGGCCTTCAGAGACAACAGAAATGTTAGTACATGACAGGTGGGACAGCATGGGACCCCTTCTCAAGTTCTGGGATATCACTGTTCGTGTTTTCTTTTGTCAGATGGGTTTGACTGTTTTGAATCCTAGACAGCCGCGGAAAAAATTGAGAGATCATTCCACATTTTTATAAATCAGCATTTCTAGATTTATCGTGGCCATTTCAGTCAAGTGTGTTGAATTTCAACAAAATCAAATCACGGGAGTGACATAAAAGCATCTAACAGCAATGTGAAAGACTGACAGCATGACAAATCCAGGTTATTCTTTGAAGTTTTCCTGAATACATATACAAATGTTGTAATGCTTAAAAGTGAATATTCTTTATAGTATTTGAGGTCTGAAAAATACACAACATCTTTTCTGTTATTTTCACCTGTTTCTCCAGTTCTCATTTTCTGCAAATAAACGCAAATAGAAACAAGATTTTTATTTGAAATTTGGGAGAAATATTGTTAGTAGTTCATAGATTGAAACAAAAATGATAATTTTACCTAAACGCTTACCTATAAAAAGTCAACTGTAAAATTTGAAAAAATGAAGAAATGGTATATATATGCATTACATATATGAAGAGTTTGGTTCCAAAATGAGATAACTCTGTTTATTTTATTTTTTAACAAAAATCATGTTTTTTATAATGTCATGTTTTTATTGTTAGTTAGCTGTATTTTTCACTTATTATGGCTTAAATAAAAACAAAGCAACTGCATTTTGATTAATTAGAATGCACAATAAAAAAACATGATTTTATTTTATTTTAAATGGAGTAGTCTCATTTTGGAACCAAACTCTTCATATATACAGTATATATTTATGTATAGGCCAATATATATATATATATAGCTTAACAAAAATGTATGTTGGGATCTAGTCTTTGGTTTTATCCTGGCCTGAAATGACTCCTAAACCAAATTTAAGTCTCTCGTGAGCAGGAAGAAGAAAGCAGTTCGCCCATAAACTCTGCATACAGAACATAGTCTAAATTTCTGCGGTGGTTAAAATCACACGCTGTGACTGCAGGCAATGAGTCACTGAACGGTTCCTCTGTTTGAAAACGCTACACGATACTGTTAGGAATCAAAAGACTTCAATTAGCCCGAATCGCTAACACAATGTTACGAATTCAATAGGCGATTAGTGAGTCTTGTAAAGAACAAAAACTAGACTAGACGTATAGATCTTGGTGACGTGGAATGCGGTTGCGCGTTTTTGTTTGTAGTAAGCATATATCCTGAAAGTATTTCAGCATATGCGAGTGTCATTGTATAAGTTTACAGTAGCAATACAATGTGTGTGATTGTGTTCATAGATGTGTGTGGGTGTGTCTTGCTGTGCCGGAATCGAAACACTTTGTAGGTCAAAGACTGTTAGATAAGTATTTGTCGAACAATTATGACACAAAGACTCTTTATGCATTAGGGCAAGTCAAGACTCGGAAGAATGCATGTTAAACTCTCAGTGAAGACACACAGTGATTTGTAGCACCTGAGATCTTTGAAAACGCTTTCGCAGCAAACCAATAACATCTACTGCGATTGATTCAACTAATTAGGTTATTGATTTATTTACCGTATTTGCAATTCGACAATCGGGAAGGTTTTCAACTATGAAGTCATGTGTAAAATATGTGGTGTCATGTGATCACAGAGGCGAAGAAGAACAGCTTGTAATGGACACTGTTCTACATTTGTACTGCTGTGTATTTGTTTATTTCACGATTTCTTGCAAAATTTATAATTGAATAGTTTTTTCTTTAGTTTTCTTTCGGACAGCTTTTTTTGGTGCCACCTCATGTCAAAGATTTTATGTCTCGTGAGACAATGTTACCGCACAGCGCACATACAGTAACAATACAACAATTACGAAGGTAAACCGTTTATTTATGGTTTTTTGTACAACTTCGTTCGTGCACGAGTGTGTGCAGAGTTATGCCGATAGATTAACCATGTTAATTTTGTTCGCGTGTTTGTTTTATGGCTATGACTCTTCCAAAGAAGATGTTTTAACCGCTACACATGTACACAAATGTCTATATTAAGTGCATTTCTGTATGTTTTTTTCTTCGTTTTGAGGAATAACTCTAAAGGGTATTCTGTGCCAATGGACCTAGAAAATTGATGTTAGTAGCAAATGAGAGTGGTTGCGTCCGCATGTGTCTTTAAAGAGTACATAACTAGGGATTTTTAAGGTCCTTCTTTGGTTTATGGAATGTCCAACGACAAGTTTATGTACATAGGTGTAAAAACACTATTATTTCGTAATGATAGGCAATTATTCTTATCTTACTTCTTGACTGACTCTCAAATGGTTCGTTCCACGATTCATCGGTCTAATCCCCTCCTTTCCGCTAGCCTGGTCTGATGTGATGGGTCAGATGGTCTAGTATGCTATGATTGGTCTACCGTGAATCAGGCTCACACAGTGTTTGGGGGAGAAGAGTGAAGTATTCGCGGGAGAAGTCCTAGCAAAACATAGGCGGGGACTATATGTAGTGACATAAATCCGCCGCAGTTTGTGAATCGGACTAGGGACGACTCCTTTGCGTGATTCAGAGTCTATTCCCTTTTCCAAGCCAATAACTTCATTCACCTTTAGATTTACAACTTGGCAGACTGCTTACTTTCAATCACGGCAACATTACACACTGCATGAAATGTCATTTTCATGATCTCATGTTATGTACTCTTTAAATGTCTCGTCATATTAATCAGCTTTGTTTTGTGTTTCATAAGCACTCGAGGCAGATCTGGAGATCATTACAGTAAATCTTCAAACTTGACTGTGGAATATGTTGAACGACGAGATGACTGTTAAACTCAAGATTGTCAAGAGAAAGTGATGTCCCGTTTATTTTAATCGTCTTTTTTATTCCACAATGGGTTTCGAAATGTGGCTCTTTTGAACAGAACTTTGAAAATGTTCATTTCCGTTCAGTTAGAGATGTCGCATTGTTTGTTATCTGCCCGAACGTGCTGCTTCATTGCACTAAATTAGACTGGTTTTGTTTGTTTGGGTTGACCTGCGAAATTCGCCTCCCTCCGCCACCAAGTGCCGTATAATTAAAAACAACAAATTTGGTCCCGACCGTGGCTCTTTTCCAACATCAGCAGGAATCTCTCTGCAAGTCGCTTGGCGATGAACCAGCAGACCGTATTTTGGGCCAGATGTTATTCGTCATGATAGTTTGCTTTATCCGACATTCCGTAAATGTGTTTTTTGCGCTTCCTTCGTATTAGACAAAAGACCAAACTGAAACCGTCCCCCGGGGAAAGCAGATGCCGTTATTTGAGCAACGGTCCTGGTGAGAATGATTCATTTTTCCACAGGAGAATCAGCATATTTTGGCCATTCATCTTCCGCAGTAAAAAGCGAGCAGGCCTCATCCGTCACATTAGAGCGTGCAGTAAATGAGCGCGAGGAGAAACTCAATGAGCGAGGATGCGAGGGGAGGTGTTTGTGTGTCCGTCACGGGTCGTTTCTTGGGTGGAATCTGCTTGAATGAGGTTCAGGTGACCTGTATGTTTGCCGTGTGTGGTAGCAGGGTAACTGAGGGTGTCATAATGTCATGTCCTGGTGTAGGACGGCTCTGTTACAAACACGCCGTATATGCCTGGGTGAGCCTGATTACGAGAAATGCAAAACAAACCGACGGGAGGGAGGATATGTTTTTCTTAGCAGCGTGAAATACCCCTTCCCCCAACACACACACACCTGAAATATATTGCATATTTATGAGCTCGGTTTCAAAAACTACTGTAATGTTATCCCTTTAACAGTCTTCAAAGTCAAATTCCAAAATAACTGAAATGACTACATAAACATACATACATACAGACAGACAGTATATATATATATATATATGTATATATACATGCATACATACATACTTACATACTGTATATACACACACACATATGCATTTGTGTGTGTGTGGATTGTATATAAACTAACCATATGTTAGATACACACACTTACATACATACTCACGCATGCGCATACATACACATGCGTATATTTATTTGTATATGTACAGTATACTGTATGTGTGGCTACATATAGATTTAGATAGTTGACAGAAAGTTTGTTTTTCCCAGAATTTTTGCTTTCACACAATAAAACTTGTTTTCAAATATTACTCAACTGCCCATATACTTTATATAGTGTACACATATACACACACACCTATATATATATATATATATATATATATATATATATATATATATATATATATATATTGTTACCTAAACATGGTGTCCTATATATTGATTTATACATATTTTTATGTTTTATAAAAAACAAGTACTGTATATTTTAATAATATATGGACATGTATGTAAGCCTTTTGGTATTAAATGAACATTAAATACATTTAGGTCACATCCACACAAAAGACCCACGCTTTCCCTGTCCAAACTTTTTTCAGATTTAACCGGATACGTTTGCACGAAATGCAGATACGATACAAAATCTTTCGTATACAGCTAAACGCGTCTCCGTGTGGATGGCCTCGTATAATTCTATACTTACCTTCCATTTCTATATGTACAGTTCCTTAAAATGGTCTATATATTCTTCTAACTTTTTCTATTTGTTCTTACGAGCGCACACCTACTTGTGTTGTATGATCTCCTATGCTAAAGATCACCTCACACCACAGTGCAAACCGCACACACCGGTTTGTGTTCCTTTCTGATTTGTTAGTTTATTTTAGCTTTTGTTTCACTGTGCGGCAGTCTGTAGACAAACCTGCCTGGTACTGTCAGCTTTACAGGGGTCTGTTTGCTGTAGTCAGTCAATTATCTTCTGCTTATAGAGCGGGTCAGAGCGGTTTGAAGATATCTCCCACCTGTGCGGGAGAAGACCTGAGGACAAGACTAAAAAATGAAAGAAAAATAAACAGCCATCCCAGGAGGACAGTTCAGTCATCCAATCCAGATGTGTGTGTAATCCTCGGGTCTGTCATTGTTTTAGACCATCGCTTGTGTCAAGGTGGTCTCGTGAGATAGCAGCAGCTTTTTCTGTAGAGCAGACGAAACAAGAGAGAGAGAGAAGTTGTGAGCGAATGAAGTAGCAAATCCCACAGTGAAACACACCAGGGATATAAATTATTATGCTTGTTAACCGTACCGCCTAGGTAGTCGACTTGATTTTAATTAAAATCAAGGCATTTAAAAGTTTTGAAGGAATTATTTCAATGTGCTTAAGCACCCTGAACTTAAACCATGACGTGATAAAAACAGCTAGACCCGTAACTGTGTTTTGGAAAATGGTAGCCGCCATTGACTGGTTCATTTATGGTTGTTTTTTATGAGCTGGCGTGTTGGTGTATAGTTCGGTCCACCAGCTTGGACCAGATAGAAACCAGTGTTCAATTCTTAACCGCACAGCAGCGCCTGCAGTCTAAACATTCCGCTCCGATATCGCAAGGGAGTCGTTCACTAATGCAGATGAAAGCTACAGTAGTAGTGAAGCTGCACTTATGTCAGGCCTTGTCATCGTCGCATTTAAATTTGGAACAAATGAGGTCACGGTCCCAGGAAGTCCTTCAAGAAAACTCGTTTCCTCAGCGAGATTAGACAGCTCAGCCCCTCTCCTGTTCTGCACCATATGCTGGAAAACCTCAACAGAGAGATTAAAGCTCACGACGTACTCAAAGAAAAGTGCGGCCACCCCTTAGAAGAGAAAACAGACGTGACCTCACCCGGTGTAGCGATACCACCGTAAGGGCCACCTGCTGCGGTTCACTGAGAGAGGACACATGGGGTCATCAAACGATTTGTTCAAACAAACAAACAAAAAACAATGACACAAGTCAGATTCTTGGGGTCAGCAAAGTCAGGAAAACGTATAATTTAGTTTAATATCATAAAATCTTTTATTAAGTATCAACTTTTGCAGTTACTTAGGCTGCACAATATATCGAAATATCATCAAAATCATTGAATTGCGTGTTGCAATAGTTTGCGATAACATTGCAATTGCGACAGAACAACTTGTTTACTTCAAGAAGTTGTAATGATGCATTTATCCGCAAAAGAAGGTGAAAATAGAATGCTTGTTATATTATACTCAGTTTTTAAATATATTTTGAAAAAAACGTAAAGCATCATCGTATTGTGTTAGTATATTATATAGCACGTTTTTTTGCTTTGTTTCTAACAATGCTATATTTGACTATATATTAATACGTTTTTTAGATTTTATTATATTTGATCATTTGCATTGTCCAGCGTCGACTGACATAGATTTATTCTTAGATTTGACGCATTCGTTCAATTTTACATCTGCATATTGCAGTCAGATGTAACAGAGAGGTTGAGGTCACACGCAACCATAGTCACAAACAAACACAACACACTTTAATCGAGAGGAAATGCAACATCGCCTGTATTCGAAATACCAGCAAGGTGATTATGACATGCCTTCCTTCCATCGCATGCGATGCAAAGTGGCATTCCATTACGAGTGAAGAAGGTTAAAAGGTGTCTGCAATCTCTCATTTTCTCTTTGTTTCAGCCTGTCTCTCTAATGCTTTAGAGACCGCTAAATAAAATGCCACCGTAGCCCTTTAACCTTGAGTTGCTAATGGATGGACTGAATGGAAGGGGAGGAGTAATGAAGAGAGGAATGAGGAAATAAAAGAGTCTGGGTTGTTAATCAAGCCCATATGGTGGGGGGGGGGTAATGCAATGGGGTGGGGGTGGTTTTGGGAGACTGATTGAAATGGCCTACAAATCCCATGTGCATCTACCTGGAGACGGTCTTCTTGGCTTTCTAAACTTTTCATAGTTAAAATACACAAAACACAAATTCCAAACAAAAAATGAAGTTAGATGTCAGCACTGCGTGTGTCTGAGTCATACTCCGATTCATTACAATAAGAATTAGAGGTCAAAAGAGAAAGAAGGAAAATCAGGTGAAAACGTGAAGGATTGCAACATTAAACATATTCTGTACATGTGAGCTTTGATAATAAAAAGCTTGTAATAAGAAAGTTTGTGGTGAATTTCAGCTGGTACACAAACAAGCACATTTGTGTAGAATATGTACACACAGAAACAGTAAAACAAAACAAATGCCCGCCGTCTTGAGATTCAAGGTCACTCGTGATCTTCTCTGTTCGTTTTATCAGTGAATTGAAACCCATTCTGAGCCAATGACCAGATTTATCAAACCAGCCGGGAGCAAATTCCTGCATTCTGTTAGCAGCGTGCCTCAGATTCCCTTTGTGATGGGGTAGGAATGTAATCGTCTAGATACGGAGATGGTTAGCGTTTCCATTTGGCTCTGAGGCAAACTGTGCGGTAAACATTTGATTTTTATGTTTTATGGAGAAATGTTAATGGTGTTTGTGAGCTTGTCAGTTATTTCCCTTGGAAAATGATAATATGGTTTCCAGGTACTAATTTGAAAATAAATCATAGTTCAATTATAGCAAGCATCATTTTTGGCTTTGTTTAAAGTCAAACCATAGTTACCACAATTTTTCACAGATACAATATAATATACATAACAATGTTTTCAGAGGTGTATAAAGACCTTACATAATGAAGCGTTATGGTTGTATTACCTTAGAATGAGCTATTTCTATCTACATACACTGCGTTGTTGTTTCTACTGTAGCCCTAAATGGACAAACTGCTCTACAGAGCACGTTTCGTAAATACGTTATGTCCTTCGGCAAAGAAACGAAAATGCGACGACTTCTTAGTTCTCTGTCAGCCGTCATAGTATTTCGAAAAGGAGGAGTGAGTCAATGGTTGCAATTCGCAACCTCGCTGCTAGATGCTGCTTAATTTCATACACTGGACCTTAAATCAAAACAAGCCAATCACAGTTTGATTGATATGGAATCATCAAAAGTTATTAAATTAACTCTTTATTTGCTGTAAAACTATAATAATATAAATTTAATCAATTGGCCGAAAACAGACAATGAAATGCAAAGTAACTATACCTTTAGTAAAAGTAATACAGTAAAAGTATGGTCAATTTTCTTAAGGGAATGTCTCCGCTTCAATGTAAATTAGTATTTTTCTCGACGGGAAATGATAAATGCCCAAAACAAATTTATAACCAAGTCGATTTGTCTTCTGACAGATGTACACAGGATAACACGTGACTCAAGTCTCTGATCAACACAAGTGTCGTATCTTTTGGTTTAATAGAGCCAATTACTGCGTGAAACGCTCGCAACAGAAAGCGTTATGTAGAGCTCATTGAAATGGTAATTCAGTTGTTTTTAATGGCGGTGCTTTATAATGAAGCAGGAGTGAATTAATTCTACACAAATTATGTGCGGCATGTTGGATTATTTTAATGTGAGAGGTCGTGCGGGGATGGAGAACGAAGCGTGCGTTATGGTTGATGGGCTGATTTTTGAGGGCAGACTTTTAACTTATTTTACGTTTTAGTTCATCAGATAGGGCACTATGAAATCCATTTTATTTTTTCCAATTCCATTTTTTTCAGTTTTTATTTTTCTGGATTCCGTGTTTTCCGTTTTTTACTGTATAATGGGAATGAATATTTTTGCCCACATGAAAAAATACTTCAGTAAACTATAGCGTTTACTTATAAACTATATTTTAAACATACAGTGGATACTTTCAGGGAAAATAATGTACTATGTTAATCAAGCAGTACATTTTTGTTTTCTCTTGTTTTTAGGTCTACTTAAATTTAAGTACTATTTTAAATAAAGAAATATTTTAATAATTTTACTAGCACATTAATTTCCATTTACTTAAGTAAATACTATACTAAGTGGTCGACTTATAAAACAATTGAAGGAGGATGGTTTGGTAAAATGAGTGTGTTTATTTTAAGTTTACCTGACTTTTATTTTGATGGGTCGCTGCAAAGGTTGTTTGGCAGTAGCTTCAATGCAGTTGAAAGCGCAACACGAGCATTACACTTGCAGAAACAAGCAGACTATTTAAACCGCATCTGAATAATTCTAATGTTATTCATAGCACAACTACATTTAGTTAGCTGTTTAACGCTACTTTCTGTTAAAGAAGTGATACATTTGCTAGATTCCGTGTCATACAGCAAATACATTTTTTACGCTTGGATTCTGCGATTCCGTCCTTGTTTTCCGGAACGCAAAATATATATCTTCTCCGTTTTCATCTGTGATTGCTGTAGCTCGCCCAAAAAAAAAATGTATTTATCGTTTTTGTTTCCACACAATGGAAGTCATGTTGTTTGGTTATCAACGCTCTTTAAAATATCTTATACTGTATCTTATACAGAAGAAAGAAAGTCATACAGGTTTGGAATGACATGAGTGAATAAATGCTAAAAGGATTCTCATTTTTGGTAGAACTATCCCTTTAATTTCGTAAGGGTAGTTCCATTTGTAGTTCTTGTAAGCATATGCATACAGCTTCTTTTTTTTTTTTCTGTGTCTATGTTTCATATTTCGATTCTTCAAAGCCCAAAGCAGTCTAAATATATGATCTCAGAGTTCTGCGAGTATTATGCTGGCACCTGGTCTTACGCTCGCTGCCCTCTTCAACGTGACTAATAAATCCTCAGTGGTCCTCTGCACTTCACCATGACAATGACCAGAGACTCTCCCAATTGACATCGTCCAGATCTGTTCACAGGGGTAGCGTTTTTTTTATCAGTGGCGAGCAAACTTCTCCAAGCTGCTTGTAGAGAAGTGGTGGTGGTGGTTGTGGTTTGGAAAAGAAAGCATTCCTGAGAGAAGGACAGGGCGGATCGAATGACGTCCGGGAGAAGAGCGGGTCTCGCGGCGACACCCACGGTCACGGAGTGTCGGGTTCCAGGCCTGAGAAAGGATGACTGTGGCATCTGTCTGGCGTGGGGAATCGGAGCGGCCGGGCTGGCGGTGAGGATGGTCGTGGCTGCGTCGGAATGCCTTTTATGTATCCACCTCGCACCCTCTATCGCTCATGTGATAGCTCAGAGCCTCTTTTATTGGAAACCAAGGCCTTATGTGGCTTTAGTTTAGAAAGGAGGGCTCTTAAGGGTTGAGAGGATGCTGGGAAGGTGTTTGGCAGATGTAAAAACCACAAGACACGCTGTCGATTTGGCCATCTTTGTAGGGCAGATGTTGTTACAGGGCATTGAGGGTGTGTGTGTGCTAAATGCTTAACCAGCAGTGCTGTGTTTATCGGATGTCAGGTGTTTTCTGTTGAATTCGACTTAATCCATAAGAATAAAAGCGTTACTAAAACATCTGAGAAAGATTTCTGTTTTAATGTGGGCATGAACTGAAAATATACCCTATAAGTTACGGCTTTTTATTTTATGTAATTTTAGGGGTCCTTTTTATTTTAAAGATTAATTTTTAGCCATTTTTGTTTTTTTATTCTTTTTTTTAAATATTTCATATTATTTATTTTAAATTTAGATTAGTTTAGTTTAAAAAAAAATTTTTTTAATTGTCCCTCAGATTCAACTTTATTGCATTGTTTATTTTATACATTTATTTTACTTTATACCCAGGGCAAAATATATATTTTACAATTTTCGAAAGATATTTTCCAAATAGTATTTAGGCATTTATTTAATTTTAATTAACATAATTGTTTTAATGGTTTTACATTTAGTATTTGATGTAAACATTAAGCATACTTTTTGTGGATAAACATCTTTATTTTTTTCTGACAATTCCAAATCATGAAGATCTTTTGAGACTTTTGTGCAGCATTAACAGTTCACAAGTGAACCGGTCGATCGATGTCAGATCTGCTCAGCTGCTTCACGACCGTTGGTTCCTCTTTTGCTTCCATGAGAATTTTGTCCCTCAATTCCCTGCTTTTACATTGACGCAGGAAGTGAATAAATTGGAGGGCAATTTCTTTAATTTAAGGGCAATTAGATGCTCTTCCCCTCCCTGAGCTGTTAATCTTTACAGATGTTATCTGTGGGGAAATGGTGTATGTAAGGGGATGAAGCTCTTCAGGACAAGAGCAAGACTGTTGAGTGTGGAAGTGCTCAATTTGAGGGAACAGACCGATGTAAACATGTACAGTGTACAAAGAAAAGAGAAGATAAACAAGCATTGAGTTGTTTCCTGAATAAATTTAGTTACAGATGATTATATCACATTGTCTAAGCTAGTTTGGGCGATTTTTTTGGGAGATGCATTTGGATTAATATGATAAAAAGAGGTTTAAATAGAAGAACATGGCTTGATACTCATGACTAGAACAAAAGTCAAATCCGTTCTGGAGGTTCATTTCTCATAAGTCATTTATAATGGAGGTTGTAATTGTTGGACGATCTGTCTTGTTTGGTCCACTAGATTTCTTCTGTGAAAGCGTGACTTGGTGCGACTGCATAAAACAGAAGACGTGATGTAGCGCTGTTTCCTGAAATTTAACGAGAGAAACATTCTTTGGCTCACCATCAGAGAAGTTGGGCCTTGGGTCAGCCCTGGCTTTGAGTCTGACTTTGCTGTTGTCATAGAAACACAGAGAAGGTCACGGTCACATCCCTGGTGTGGATGCTGCTCCGTCTCAGGCGTCGGGCTGCGGGCCAGAGGCTCAAGGGTCAATCGCCGGAACTGCACTGTTCCATCTGGCTTTCATTGAACTTGAGAACGAGAGCATGAAGAAGCTAATAAGCCCCTGCTGGAGCTGCGAGTGGACCCTGTGCTTGTTAGCGCTTCTCTGGGGCTCAGCAGCAGTGTGCAATTGTTGTATGGCTGAGTTTTTATGGAAAAGATAAGACTATTTAGTAGGTTATACAAGGTTATTGTATATGACCTTACTATCTTATTATCTTATTATCTTATATATCTTTAAATATATATATATATATATATATATATATATATATATATATATATATATATATATATATATATATATATATATATATATAATAAATAATATATACACTCTAAAAATGGCTGGGTTATTTTTTAACCCATACCGCTGGGTTGAGTCCGTTGGGTTGTTTTGTTGGGTTATTTTTCCACATGTTAAACACTTTTTGGGTAGTTTTAGTTTTCAAGGTGTTGGGTTAAACCCGCTGGGTTAATGTGCTGGGTTGTTTCTGCTCACCGCTGGGTTATTTGAAAAGTCTCGCGCGCTTACCGCCCAGAAGACGTTGAGTGTACTTCGCAACTTTCATTTGAATTAAAAACAAAGGGGCAAAGTCACTGGCTGGAGCAATTTAAAGCTAAGTTTTTTACGTTTTAAGTGAATATTTATTGAAATAAGCATAATTTGTAACGTTTTGCAAGGCAACAGTGTCTTAACTAACATAAGTGGTGTAATTTAGACGACCAGCATCTGTTACCTCAGATCACCATTACATAAATCGACCTCGCATAGTCCTGTGAAGATGCGCGAAAATGCGAATTAATACAATTTTAGTGAACCCCATCACATGTAAGCTAAGTTTATGAACTTTAAAATCGGCGAGTCAAACCGGCGAGAGCCCCGCGAGCGCGGGCAAGCATTCCCGGTTCAGGAACCCCTCTCTCGGTGTCCAGTCTGGATATTAAGCGGCCAGTCAATTATGTTGCTCCCTCTGTTTTAAACCAAACATTTCAAGGTTTGTCCATATATGATGGTATCCTGTATTTAAGGAGTTGATTTGCTGCACGTGTGGTTTCTTAGTGTATCAAGTGGTGTAATTCATAATGTATTATACATAATTTATATGTCTTTAGTTATTTTTATTAATTGACATTTGTTGCTACATATTGTGGAGTATGTTTATTAGTCATTTATAATGTTATTTATAATGCTTGTTATTGTTTGATATGAAACATTTTTATTTATTATAATTGAGCTGTTTTCTTTGAATTATGCAAATCTAAAAATATTGCTGTTACTGGGTGTAAAAGTTAACATTTTTATTAACAATTATTTTTACAGTCAAATAAAAAATATTTTTTTCAAAATAAATGTCAATTGTCTTGATTGACAATGAAGTACAGAATGAATTAGAAATAACCCAGCAAGAATAACCCAGATTTAAACACATGAATAGTTAAAATGACTACATTTTGGGTTTTTTCAATAACCCAGCATGCTGGGTTATCATGTGTAACCCAGTGTGCTGGGTTACTTTAACCCAGCATGTGTTCTGTCCAATATTTACCCAGCACTGGGTTGCCAATTGGGTTGTTTTTAACCCAGACATTTTTAGAGTGTAGTTTGTTATATTATATAATTCTAATTTTAAATATTATTAAATTAGTAAATTGTATATGTATATTTTATATGTATATAAATATATATATATATATATATATATATATATATATATATATATATATATATATATATATATATATACATATGTGTGTGTGTGTTTATATAATTGTATGTTTATTTCTTGTTATTCAATTTATTAAATTATTATATTTTCATAAATTATAAACCATTATTGCTAAATTATTAAGTATTATTAAACTATTAAATATTATCATTTATTATTAATAAACATTGTTTATTATTAGTAACATATTTTTATTATTTATGCAAATTATCAACAAATAATTATTCAATTTTATTATATTATTATGTTGTATTAATAAATACTGTTCAGGACTATTTTTCTTTATTATTCATGCAAATTATCAGTAAATATAAATACGTTATACAATGAATCACTGCATATTAATAATGAATATATATATGCGCAGATGCAAGCTTTAAATGACTGTCTTGTTTCATTCACACATCTGCCATATTTCCCTTTCTGTTCATTATTGTAGTTAATCCAGTGAAGTAGCATCAGGTCAAGTAATGAATTTCTTATGTTTGCGCCTCTTTCTCTCTATCTCTCTCTTCTCCGGTTTTGAGTCATCATCAGAGTCTGATGATGAAGTAGGTTGAATTTCTGACCTCATCTCCCCGTAAGGAAACAGATATAGAGACGCTGATGAATCCCAGACTGCCTCTGTCTCTCTCACTCTGATATATAATGGAAGTGTGAATGAGCCGAGGTGCCGAGATATGCGAGGACATCAACGACGCAGGCAGACGAACAGTGTTTGTGTTTTCTTAAGAGCCGGTTGAATTTAAAGGCCTGTGATTTTGTGGAGACAGAGGCAGGGTGGTCTGACCGAGCACCGTTCGGAACAAAGCCAAGCTGCCAGTCGGCAACTGGCGCGGAGATGACGCGCTAATAACTGTCAACAGAGTTTAAGTATTGAGTTGAGCACGCAGAACTGAAGGCACGTTGCATGGCTTGACACCGTATCGAGCTATTTGTTGTGTAGTGGATCATTCACAATGAGTGAAACATAAATTTTCTTGATTTTTAACTATATCACTTAGTTTATTTCTTAATACATTATTCAATTATTATTATTAAATGATCTTTGTTACTTTTTAACTTATTAAAGATTTTATAAATAGGGATCTATGTAACAAGTTGTTCTCAAACTGGAGGCTATAGACCCCTGGGGGGCCCAAGATGGATCTAGGGGGCCACAGATTTTGTGGCATTTTATGAAACGTAGAAATTGATTTAATCAAACATCAGAAAATAAGACTACCAGCTAAAGGAATGGATGTTCCAGCATTGTACAACTGAATTTTGTTGAGTTTAAGATTATCAGTCATAATTTGGGGGGGCCCCAAAGCGATGCACCCTACACAAAGGGGGCCTTGCAATGAAAAAGTCTGAGAACCTCAGTGATCTTAACTGTGGTCTTTATTTATGAGGTTTCGTGTTGTCCTGCCCTTATTGTCACGCCCTCATCAGATCAGTTCAGACATCAGAGACGACGCGTTTCTTGCAAAGAATTCTGGGTGGTCAAACAGCATGGAATAAATGCCAGGAATAGTCTACTATTCGGGTCGAATAATGCACGGGATATGTGTAATCAAAAAACGTAACTCTTTATTACACGATTTTTCATGGCTGGTTGACGTTTAGGAGCCGGAGAGGGGACCGTAAGAGAGTAAATCCAGCTCCCGGGGCGGCGCTGTGGGATGGCGAAGCTTTCGAGATTCCGACTGCCTTACTTCCTCCAAGACAAACAGAATGAAGTCATCTTCACAGTCCCTCTAAGAGTAGTTTGCTATTCAGCCAAAACAAACAATATAGTCGGTGACCTCTGGTTTTTGCCAGTTTCATTTTTATAGCCGGCGTTAATCGGCGGTGAAAAGCTATTTACGTGGCGTTGGTGAAGTAGACGCTCTGCAGCATGTCACTTCGTCTTGGCACGTACGGAGTTTGAAAAGCGTCTGGCTTGGTTTGGATTTAGGAAGTGCCAGAGCGTGGCTCGAGTTACTCATACAGCCCGCAATGGTGTAGATACTCAATGAAACCTCAGAAATGAGAAAGGAGGACGAGCTATTACTGCGGTCGCAGTGACGCTGCGTCGACCCTCGATTCAAAAGCAGATTAAACAATGCTTTCAAGAGCGTGCGATAGAATATATCACGTGGTCTGTGGTTGTCCCGTGACCTCAAAAGCGTTCCCTCTCCGAATCTCAAAAGCATTCCCGGCTCAAAGGCAGAGATGAAACCGCACGATTGTGGCTGAAGGATGGTGGAGAGGCTCTGAGGGCCCGTTCCTGTAGCTATTCACACATCAAAGGTGAACCACAATGAGCTGCTTCGTATTGTTTTGGCCTTTTGTGGCGTGCAGGTGTGCCGCTTCACTCCAGCAGATGTAGAGCTCCTCACCCTGGGCTTGACACGAGGAACATCTTCCTCCCTGAGGGGTCCGTACCAAACCGTAAAGGTTCAGGTGTTCAGGTCATGAAACGGTTTGGGCTTGGTGACTGTTAAATATTTAAGATTTCGCCTCTCCCGTGTGATTTGGTTTTATCTGACTTTGAGAAAGTAGAGCAGCCGGGATCTGGGAGGTTTGTTGAGTCCCCCATGGTACTCGCCCGCATTCGTCTGTCCACGGTGTGGGATTGATTTTGTTTTCTTGTTGTCTTAGAGATAGCGTTGTTGAATCCGGCCTGCTGAAGCGTGTCTCATCACATCCTCCGACTGAAACATGAGGTTCACAGGTGGAGACAATGTAACGTTTTAGCTAACGGACGTGTTATCAGTTATTTGTTGTCATATTTTGGTCCATCTTTTGAGTTTATACATGAAACGGTGCAATCTGCGAACAGACTGTTTTGGTCTCTGGTGAAATCGAGGTCTTATCTTTGCAGCATGTGGAACGTAGAGAGCGGTTATCTTTTCATCGTACCTGCACTGTGTTGTTGACTGAAGGCCGTTTTGCCCTAACTCTCTTGGTGTGGCTCTTATTTGTATAATAAATTTGCCTTAAAATTTTTATGTGGATAGTCAGAGCTTATCTTACCCATATTTCCTGTTGTGCTGGAACCATGACCGTCTTTAGATGGTTGACTAAATACAGTAAATTAAATTGTGATTGTACTGTGAAACGCATGCCTTTTACATTTTGAATATGTCATTTTTTAAGTACATTTTTGTCAGGTTTTGCCTCGTCAGAAAGTTTGGATTTCACCCAAAATTGTCATTTCAAACCTGTATGAATTTCTTGCTTCTGCAGAACGTAAAATAAGTTATCGCTGCTGTCCTTCCAAAACCTTGTATCTCCATATTTCATGTATACAATTTTTCCTTTATGTTTGTCACCGGGTTTTGCAAAAATCTAACAGTTAAAAATTATTTAAAATTGCTTATCAACTTTGACAACACTGGTTTATGGAGTGTCTACCAACAAGTTTACATACATGACAGGTGTTAAAACCCACTCATTTTCTAATAATATGCAGTTATTATAACCTTTCTTGACTGACTCTCAAATGATTTGTTGGCGATTCATCTGTCTAACCCCCTCCTTTCTGTCAGCCTTCTCTGATCTGATTGGTCAGATGGTCTAGTCTGCTGTGATTGGTCTACCGCAAGGAGTGTCACAAATGGACATAGGCGGGGATAACACGGAGTGACGCAAATCTGACCCGGAACTGAAATTAGAACGAAAGGCGACTCGTTCGCATGATTCAGAGTCGACTCCTTCTTCCCGAGCCAATAACTTTGTTATTTGTTCACTTTGGGCTTTACACTGCTTACATTCACACACAGCAAGATTACACACTGCAATAAGTGTTATTTTAAGGACATTGTGATATTAACTCAAGTTAAAAACTTGAATTTAGACATATAAGGTTTGGAAGGACAACCGAACAATGGCGGTGCCCATTCACTTCGATTGTATGGACACAAAACCAAGTAAATATTTTTTAAAAACTAGTTTGGTTACTAACATTCCTACCAACTACTTAAAAAATAAATACTATATAAAAGCCAGTTTTAAATTGTTATGTACTAGAAAAAGAAGTAAAGCGAACGTATTTCTATTTTTTATATTTTGAAAGTTTATTTATAATTTAACATTTCTAGAATATAATATTACATTTAGAATAATATTTAATAATATTTAATTAAATTTATACATTTTTAAATAATTAGAAAATATATATAGTTTTATTTTGCGAAGTGACCCACATATTTTCTTCAAATTCACAAACTCCTGTTTAGAGGAAAGCATGTGTTTTTAATACACGTTGTGTTTGTTTCCCGCTGTCATACTTTCTTCCGTTCGTTTGATAAAAGGCATCGCTTCCCTGTTGACGGCAGGCTTTACATACACCGGTGCGCACAGCTACTTTACCCTGGCAGAGGATTTTCTAACATATGTCTCTCTCGAAGTCATTCATTCATCTTACACTAGTTTAATTTTCTTCGATTTTTTTATTTCCAGATGTCATCTGCAAACTGGCCTCTTTGCCCTGTAGATCGCTCCCTGTCTCCCTGTTATCACACATAGACATTTGTGCCTTATATCCTTTCAGTTTTTTTCGACTTAAATGAAAGGGTGATGTGGAGGTCTTCACTTCCGCTTACAGATCCCAGAAGCACCTGCGCACGGATGATCCAGCACGCAGAAACATCTGCTGGTTTGGAAAAAGGCCTCCGTAGACCTATAAAAGCAAAACACGGAGTTGTGTTTACATACTTTAGACCTTTAAAGCCCAATTACAAATGTTAAAGTCTCTTTTTTGGAAGCACTTTTTTACATTGTGCAGGGTTGACAGTTTAACACAAAAACAATACAGTTTAACAACGTTAATACAAATCAATTAAATAACATCAACATAATGTAATAAATTGTGCTGTGCAAACAATCACAGATGTGCATTGAAGTGTAAGCAACACTTTTCTGGCAGTAAAATTGGCCTGAGTTCATGACGGTCAGTGTTGGACGTCTCTTGCTTTAGGCAGCTTTGCTGTTTTTTGTATCCAGCGTGACCTGTGTCTCTGCAAAGCTAGTGGATACAGAGATGTATTAAATACGCTTCAGTAAGCTCATGTGCTTCCTCTGTTTCTAAAGAGGATACTACATCGGAGGACGACCCGGCACTGTACCATAAACTTTAGGAATATACTGGAACACAGCAGTCTTACATTTTGGCAGGGTCTGTTTAGTGCCGTGGGGTATTGCATCGTAGATCATATGGCAGAATGTTTTAACAATGTTAACAGTAGCAAAGTAAAAGCAAAGGAAGAGAAATCTGCAGTTGTGTTGAGTGACCTCTGCCCCACTTTAACACAGCCTTCCTACAGAGTTCTGCTTTGTTTGGGTGTTCTGGGAACATCGAAACAAAAACTGTGTTCTCTGATTTCTTTTCATACTTTTTGCTATTCACCACAGTGCAAAATAGTATTTTTGTTTTTCAGTACAAACACGTTAACCTTGTTAACACTAGACCAATGTACTTAAAAAGGGAAATAGTATAATTAATTATATTATAAATTAAATTAAATTATATTATATTATATTTTATTATAGACAATAATAACGATGCACCAATAATAAGGTTCTCCACCGATACCAATAGCCGATTATTCTTATACTAATATCTGCTGATGCTTATAACCATAATTTGGTGGTTATGTTAACTCACATTATCTCAATTCTGAAGATTAAATTTATATTTCTTAACTTTTTGAATGTTATTAATATAGGTAATGACTTAATATTGTACATCAAATTGGTGAAGTTTCTTAACTTTTTCTATACACAGAGCACAAATTCATAGCATTCTTCTGTCCTCTTTTGATTGACAGGACATATCGGCCCTGAAATTGCTTTTATTGATAGCGATTATTAGCCGATATATCGGTGCATCTCCACAAAATAATATAATAAGCTCTGCTTTTGGGGAATATACCTGTAGTCCATTTGTTGTCTATAGTTAACACAATGGTTAAATTCACTTTATCTTGTTAATGAATCCATAATGTTTATTGCTAGATTTGTATACACTTACAAAGTTGTTCAAGTTTTAAGCACAAACTTCTGTTTACGCCTACGCAAGAAAATCTTCCAATGGGGTAAGAAAGTAATTTAATTCTGACAACAAGTCATTTATCTAAAGCTGTTTTGCTTCTCAAGTAAATTTATCCTGTTTTAAGGGTGCTTAGATATTTTTATTGGAAAACAAAACAAAAACTGATTAAGAAGATATTTTTTGTAGTGCATTATTTGTGGGTCTTCAGAGCTCTTGTTCTTTATCTTACAAATGCTTTCAACCCTGCCAATTTCCATCTTTACACTCTTTCACATTGTTCTATGTCTGTCTTCCTCTCTCTCTTTTGTATTCCATACTGGTCCTCTCTGAGTTTCAGATCATTCTTGCAGATACGTTATATGAGAGTCGTTTCATCTTCTCCAGGCTCATCTGGTGTATGTTAGCATCCATGTGGAAGTCATTGAGCTGAAGACCCGCGCTGATCAGAGAAAGATGTACCCCTCTGGATCTACTGTTGCACATGCTTCAATCCCAGGACCCTTATTTGCTCCGTCTTGCGTTCTTTAACATTCCGTACCCTCTTATTCCTGCATTCCTGATCCAATTATCTCTCTTTCTCTCTCTCACCCTCTCACTCTCACCCCTGTATTCTGTTAGTCTCTTTGTGTTGAAGTCATGTCAACTGAAGTTGGTAGGATGTCTAGGGAAATTGCTTATGGAAGCAGCTTATTGAACAAGCTGATGGATAATTTCAGACAGTTACAGTCATTCGTGCTATTTACTGAGAAATGTGGCCAACAATGGGCTTGAGATCAGACTTGCATGTCACTCTGAATTGAATTGAGGTATGTGGTACGTGTGTTGTGCAGAGTATGCAGATGCTTTTTTACGCAAAGTTTTGGAAACATTTCAGTATAGGGGGCAATTCTCACTATTAACTAGTTGTTATTAGGGTGCTTATTATTGGCATATTGGCTGTTTATTAGTACTTATAAAGCACATATTCTGCATGACCAGACTCTACATCCCCAATAAACCTAACCTAACAACTTTCTAACTAACTATTAATAAGCAACAAATTAAGACTTTATAGGGGGAAAGTCGTAGTTAAGAGTTTGTAAGTAGCGAGAATTGCCCCCTATACTGAATACATTTTTAAAATAAAGATATTTTTTTCAAGTAGACATATTTGAGAAATAATCACATTCTGAATATAGATGAAGTGACGTGTATTTCTTCATACTGCAGTCTCTCTTTCGTTTCTCTCTCACTCACCCGGCCACTCTCTTCTTTTTGTCGTTCGGTGTTTTATGACAGTAAAACAATCTGTATTGTGTTTCCTCCTCATGTGACTGGTGTAATCTCACTTTCTCATCTGATTTCTCTCTCTCTCTCTCTCTCTCTCTCTCCCTCTCTCTCTCAAAGCATGCAAAATAATTAGTTACGGCTAAACTTTGCTAAATGGCTACAAATGATCTTAACTGAAATCTCAAAACCAGCCGGACTTAACAGTTTTTAATGATGCACCTTCCCCTGAAAACTGAAATCTGAAATGTGACTGTATGAGTAGTTTTTTAATGGTCAATGTGACAATATTTATGATGCATTTTGTACATTGTTTGTCCAGCCCTACAAAGCAACATTGACCCAGTTGAGTTTGGGTGGGTCAAGTGTGTCTGACCAATGCTAGGCGGTGGGAATATAGCTTAGTGTTTCTAATGGCTCTCAATTTGGAATTTCACCACTCGCTGATCTTCTTGAGATAATTTTTTTTTAAAAAGAACAACCATCAGTCAGTGGTAACCGGCACTTTGTTTAAACCGCTGATCTTTCCTCGGCGATTTACTTAATGTTCTGATATATCACTTTTCCTGTCTCTCTGCCAAAATGCTGTATTTACCTTGAGAATAAATAACACATTTTTACTTAACTTCCTAAAGAAAAACGAAAAGTAGCTGACCGCAAACCCGCGTCTCTAGAGTATCTCTTCAGGAAACCAGAACGTTGTGGTTCTACAGCTGGTCTTATCCATACAGCCATATCCCCTCATGCTCTCCCACTGTTATGATTTATTTTTCTATATTTATTTATGTTCGTTTATGTGGATTTATGATTATGCTTTTGGTGTTTATGGCTTTGGCGATGCCCCTCGGCTCCCACAATGCAGAATTAGGATCTGTATCTGAACTGATAGAAACAGCACACGGGCTAGATAACAGATACAGCTGCCGGGCTTTTATTTGCATGCTTTCTCTCCGTTGCACACACATGTGCATTTTCTTTGTAAATTGTTACTCTTTGTTTCTCTTATATGGGGGGAGATGTTTGCTGGAAAATTGCAGCATGTAGGCCTAATCCATACTCGGATTTAGTCTTTGTTTATGCGTGAAAATCAGATTGTTTACGTGTGCTGCAAATGGCAATTTCGGTAAAAGCTGTAAAGCAGAGCTGGAGATCAAGCAATAAATGATGCAATTTTCTTACAAACAAAAGAAAGCGCAAAACAAGGCAGTTTTGCCTGCCTGACCTGCGTCTACATCATTATTTTACCACAGAGGAAACCTTGTAGAGTACAACGCTCTCTGTATGTGTGTGTGTATGTGTGTATTAAAGTCCTAGTCTTATGTTACTGGCCCCGGGTGTTGTTGCCCTTCTGTGTGTGCTCTGGAGGTCGTCCCGCTCCGGGGGCCGTAAGCAGCGTCTGCACACTAGTGTTAGATGTCTGCTTCAATTTTGCTGGAATGAACAATAGTACTGCATTGCATTGACATAAATGTGATTTTTTTGGTGTGTTGTTTCGATCACCATTTTTTTCTTTGATAACAAAAGCCCAAAAGTTTGCAGTACAGTACAACCACGTTGCATTTTGCGTTGACGTTTTCTTCTGAAAAATTCTGTTTTACTTCTCTATAAGACTCCTTTGAGTCGATCCTGTCAGCCGATTGGGAAAGCCATTCCGTCTTTCTCCGTGGTGGCAGTTTATCCACGTATCTACATGAGGACCTGTCAAACACTCGGCTTCACGGATCTTGACAAGCTGCTTTTAAAAACAACACAAAACCAAACCAGCACTCGAGTGCCCCGATATGTTTGTTTGGACATTGTGTTTGAAAGCTTTTTTATTTTTACAGCGGACGTTCGCACACTCTCTCGCATGCAACCCTGTTATTATTTGAGGATGACGTTGAAGCCACCCCACGCCACTTATCCTGATGACAGTCAGCCGAGCACTGTGGGAAATGTGTCAATGGCTTGGTCGAATTATAAGCACATGTTATTTTTTTCGATGTTTTAAAAAACTAGTGCAGTGTGTTTCCAAAAGGACCGAAAAGTGTGAAATGTTGTGTTTCACGTTTGTTCGGAGGTTTGCTGACCTTTATTGATGTTTTTAAGTAAAGCAGTTATTGAGCGAGATATAAAAATCAATGTTTGATCAGCTATGAAATGCCATTCGATGTCATTCTACTCACATAAGGATAAGTAGGTCAAAATAGCTGTTTTTGGCTGTGGCAAAAGTGACTTAAGCGGCTTTAAGTATTTTTTTTCACTTGCGATGACCTATAACTTAACTGAGCTGGGGTTTACAGACTGGTTCTCTGTGTGCTTTGTCATTTGGCAATAAAGCAGCGTGACCCTGGACGTGCCAAAGAGTTTAGGAGTCTCCTGCCGCTCTGAGAGCATGTATGAACACTTCTAGCCGTGTTAATAAACAGGTAGTGTGAATAGCTTCTCTGTCTCCTTAAACGTTCAGGGTTCCTTGTCTGGGGCTCCTATCAATAGCTGTTTCCTTTCAGGTCCTCTTCTACTAAAAGTGATGAATTAGGCCTTTTCTTAGTGCGCCACCTTAAAATAACAGATCACTAAATTCCGACGTGTACTATTAATCAACCGAGACCTTTTCCATTAGTTTTCACCTTTTATTTTTGTTTGGAATTTACACCGACTTGATCCGGCGTGTTTATCTTAGCCTGTTGGGCAAGTTTCAATATCGGGAAGTTGGGATCTGGCACAGGATTTTTAAAAAGATTTAGCAGTGCTTGGTTTCACTTAACACTAAATGATCAACGTTTCCACGTATTCTGTTTATTGGTACTGCCGCCATTGTTTATTCCTGTGATTGGCGCTTCCTCTTTCCTATGACATCATAATCCCGTCCTTTCAAAGTGGAGCGAGTAAGGAAAAGTTCAGCGAAGTCTCCCCGCTTTTCCAAAGTAACAACGCTGTTTAGCTTTTTACAATCGCTCCCGAATGAGTTGTAAGAGTGTGTAAATCACCCCGCTGAAGAACACTACACGTCCTGTACCGCGGCTGCCACCCCGAAAAAAAGGAAAAGAAAAACAGGTCACTAGGTAATTGAATAGTTAAGGGAGAACTTGTCCTTCATCAGCTCCAAGCAAAGCATATGGCAATAAAGTCATGTGCCTGCTGTTTCATTTCCACAGGCCTCCGCACGAGTAACAGACCATAGAGGGGTTGAAAGAAAGCCTTGATTTTCACACACACACACAGAGAGAGATCAGACAAGGAGATTTGTTTTAAGGTCATTGAGAAGCGATAGGGGAGAGTTGCGACGCTCAGGTGTGCATTGGCTTTAAAGTTATATGTATTACCTCTGTTTTGACTTTTGTGCTACACAGATCGGCATTGGTGGTCACCTGCATGTGTTTGGTATTGAATGCTGGGGTCCTCAACAGGTTTAGATTTGTATAGATTGCCTTGAAGGACAGTGATGGTTGACATGGTTTTGAAATGGTTCATTTGGTAAGCACTGGGTTTCTGTAAGTTGCTTAGGTTACTTTCAATGCTTTAGAAGTTACTTTGGAAAAACGTGTCTTCAACATTTCAACCAGTCTGTCCCAGTTAAATCACTGGCCTCTTCTTTTGGCTCCTCGGCACAACCCAGTCTCCATTGTAGATGCTGACTTAAGTTCAGCGTCACTGCTCGCATACTGTATGTTTATTTCTGCATTGCTGAAGCATGCCGCAGTTGTTTACCCCAGCATCAGATGCCTTGCACACAATGGAAGCCTTTTTGGTTCGAAGTAAGATGTTGATGACATCAGCACACACGGCAGGGATAACACATCATAACCGCGGGCCTTGCTTTAAAGTGGAAACTGGCCCAGATACAATGAGAAGTATCAGCTGCAGAGATGGAAAGGGCAGGAGAACAACAGAGCGAGAGGTGCAAACCCCCAGCGGACGCCACAGCTTCAGGCAGCGTTAGCTCGCAGCGGATACGCTGGCTGTGCAGATGCACCGTGACCCCGCCTCATCGCAGCTCTTCACTTCTAATGAGAGCAGCGTATCGATCCGCTCTTTTAGACTGCAGGCAGACTCTCTCTCGTGTTCATTTCCAGCGGCTAGTCCCGGCCCTCGCCAACCCTGGAGACACTTTAGACAGCAGAGAGGGTTCTAGCATCAGACGTTGATTAATGAGGAGTGGACTTATGATGGTTTGATGGAAATTATGGCGCCGTGATATTGAAGAAGAACGTAATGTGATAACTTGCTAAATAATGTGATATACGATAGGCAATATGATAACGCTTCAAGTTTGTGAAATCGATGTGAACTTTATTAAAATATATTTAAAAGCTGGAAAGTATATAACAAGCAAACATGTTCTTTCTGATCATGTCGAGTAGTGCGTTTCTATGCATTGACCTAAACCTTTGACTGTAAATAACTTATTGCATACGTTTCAGTTATGCACGTTTGTGGTATTTTGATCATTTTAATATATTGTGCACCCCTAATAGAATTATATGGAAGGATAGGTGGAATAGGGGAGTTTAGCAGATAATTATTATTATTAACAACAACAACAACAATGATGTTAATAATTGCAATAATAAAAATAACAATAATAGTAATAGAAATAATAATATTATATTTATACATTAAATTGGGTATTAAAATATTATTTTAAAAATATTTATTGTTGTCAATAATTTTATAATATAAATTATTATATTTCATGCATTATTACTTTTAATTTATTTTTTTGTTTGTTTTAATTTATTTTTGGCCAAGAAACAATGGTAACACAATTTTTTCAGCCACTATCATTTTTTGGAGTGTATTGTGATACCATGGTGTTATCATCTGATGCTATTAAAAAAAGAAAATGTAAGAGCAGATGTGTACACACACAAACACATGTTAATGGTCATCTGTGCAAATTATAATTTTGTCCCCATTTTTTTTGTGACAAATTTTTGCAAAAATATATTAAGCCGTTTGTATTTCGAGGACAGTTGGGAAGTCCTCACTATGTACCAGATGTATCTTTCTGCTTCATGAGGTCATTTTTATCCCCATAATGTAGGTCAAACCAGCGCACACATTCATTTTAAAGTTCCGTCTCTTTCTCTCTTGGTCTTCAATGTTGGATAAGCAGCCACTGGCTCCATTCCATCCTAACTGCATAGGCACAGCAGTTGTATGTTGACCCAGGGTTTGGAGAACGTTCTAAATAAGGTCTCACTCTAATTTGTCATGCCTCCATTTTTCTATTATGTTTAGCTGGCATCATGTGGACAGGAGAGCCGGCGGAGCGGGTTCACATCTGGGAACGATTGCGCTCATATACGTGTATTGTTCATACGGGAACATTTCGCTGCTGTATGCTTTCTCATTTCGGTTTCCTTAAATATTGTCACGTTCCATAATTTCGCGAGTGATGTTTGAGATGTTGGACTTGCAATTTAGTATTGGGTGTGAAAGGGGACAATACAGTAATGCACTACGTCAGTAGCATCAAACTCTGGTTTTACTGGTTATTAAACCGAACCAAGTCCGTATCCATTATTTCCTGGTTTTTCACTCGTTCCTCGTGGTTTCTTATGAAGGGTGACTAGAGTTCCAGTTAAAAAAGAAAAGCCCACAATCCCTCTCTTGACAAAGCTCCCCTCGTCTCTGCCAGTTCTGGATTTCCAATTGCTTTTTTTAGCCGATCTCCAGTTCCCCAACGGCTCCAGTGGAGCTCTCCAGAAACCTTCTGTGGTGGCTCAGCAAAATCCATTTCATTTCCGCCCAGCAGACTTCATACGATCATCCCTCTGTTGCCGGAAAGCGGTATTAAATATTCATTTTCATTAATGTAAGAGGCACATCAACGCAAATCTCATTTTAATTTGACATAACCACATCTGTTTCCCATTTCCGCGAAGCGTGTAGATCGGCAGAGTTCATGAATCCGAACAGCCACCGTTGGGTTGCCATGTTTTAGCGCAACGTGAGAAATTGGATGCCAGTTTGGTAACCGTAGTGGCATTTCAACTTCTGCGAAAGCTGTCTGCCGATTCAAAAGGGGTACAACCTCTATTTAATGATCAATCTAAACAGTGAAGTCATAAAATTAGGAAGGGATGTATTCTGTTTGTTCTTTATACTTTATCCGTGTCGGCGCATGTTACACTGTTTCGGTCTCGAGGTTAAAAGGAAAGTTCTTGGCATCGCTCTCTCACCATCATGTTCTCTCTCTTGGTCTCACTCCAGTGGTTTAAATCATTGCCAGGACTCAACTATCCTCAATTTTCTAGACACATGTTCAGCGCTCGAAATTCACAGACGGCCTCTCCCACACGGCCCTGTTAGAAAGAGAGCATGTTATCAGGTTTCTCAGCCGAGAGCTCAAATCAAAACGAGGAACCGTGGAAACTTCATCCTCGATGGTTGTCTGGTGTTAAAATCCAAATCCCTCCACTGATCCACAAATGGCAAACAGAGCTCGTATTAGATACCGAACCTTTCCACCATCCAGCGATCTTCTGATGTGCATGTGTGGCTTTACTTCACGGACCGCCTAATTATTTTGGTCAAGGAAACCGAAAGGCCTTTTTAAACCCCTCGCTGGAAGAAATGATGTGCTTGGGAGAAAGTTATAGAGAAAAGATGCAGACGAGCGGAAAAAGAAACGATTTCCATTTCTTTCGGTGGGAATCACCTCGTGTTGGAGTTTGCGGAGGGGTTAAAGGGGATTTTTACCTGCTGTGACATTACAAGCCGTAGAAACTGGAATCATATGGCCAATTAAATGCTTAGAGGAATTTGGAGGCAGTCAGGAGTTCAGGTTACCTTGAGCATCACGCTTTGATCTGACGCTGAGGTTAATCTTGCTGATGGGAACACGGCGAAGAGCGTGAGAGCTTGAAGTTCGCTTTTTTTAGGAATTAAACATAGGTTCGGAGTAGGACAGAAAACCTTATGTGTGTTGGATGTGGAGTTCTGTGAAGTGACATTAAATAATTCAAACTATAAAAAAAAATTCGCTGTCGTAATTCATTTCAATTTAGTGTTTTAAATTCGAAAAAGTCTTACCATGACTTTAACTTATCGAATATGTAATTTCAACTTATTTTTTACAAGTTATATCAACTCAATCACTTTAAAAAAGCTTTTTTGTATTGTGATTGAGCACCTATTAAGTCTGACTTTGTCGTATATGCACATTTTGTCATTTATTAAATTGAGATCATTCAGATTTTGGGTAAAATACTCCTACTCTACGTGGTTTATGTAATGGTATGTGTAAATAATACAATGTAAAAAATACTGGGTTGCACACGTTTGGGTAAAACATGGAAAAACGTGACCTAGAAATTGTAAATCTTTGACCTAAACATCGGTTGAAATGCATATAGAATTATAAATGTAATATTTACAATTTATATTTTATATTTTAATAGAACTGCTTTTATTAATGCGATTTTACTTTATTAATTCTCCAATATTCTCACTGAGCTTGTTGTAATGTTTTCTGGGATTGTTCTTTTTCAGTGCATCAGAATTTGGTCAAAACCAGACATCCGCTTCAATTTATAACCCAACGGCAGGTTTTTTGCTTTTTTCCCAATCCCGGGCTGAAAACACACAGCCTTTTTTAAAGAGTACACATACTAAAATGTTGGGTTATTTTTAACCAGCGTTAGCTCAAAAAGGATCAACCCAACCGTTGGGTTAAATGAACCCAACAAATGTTTATATTTGACTCAACAATGGGTTCAAACAAACATAAATGGTTATTTTACAACAATACGGGTTGGGTTTGTCTCTTTTTGACCGGTTGTTGGGTTGAAAACAACGCACCATTTTTTATATAGTTGCTATTTTAGAGGGCAGCATAAAGATTCCATTCAACTTTTGAAACAGCCTTCGTGTCAGCAACATGCTTAGAAAGTAGAGAAACAAGTTTTGTGTTTATTCATGCATTAAAGAACAAGCTTGAGTTTTTTCATGTTATGTGTAGCCTGTGTAATGCAAAGCTTTGGACTAATCTAACGTGTTGCTTTACAGTATAATATGACACTTGTAGTGTTGTCTGAGATTAATGGGGCTGCTTTAAACAAATCTTTCTCAGTTCAACAAAACAGGGTTGACTAACTCGCTCAGAATCTTAAACACACAGTGTGTGTTCATGTGCAGCAGACATAAGACGACATTGCACGAAACACGACCGGCCATTGCTTTAGATGAATGTTCAATCTTTACCTCCACTTACTTTCCACATTAATATCACTTACATGCACTGCAGCAGCTTTGCTTTTTCAGCTCTTTTACAGTTCTAGCGAAAGTAAACAGAAGTTTTAGACTTAATCGTGGTATGTTTGAAGTAGATTAGAGATGCTTTACGCCGGGCAAGAATGTTTTCACGGCGGTTTCTCATTTGTTATTGTTCTGCTTTAGACGTTAACATGAATACTTTGCCGTACGGAAATCTGTCGTCTTAAGGAACTGCTGTTCACGTGCCTAACCTCTCGTTCTCTCTCTCTCTCCATCAGTTCTACGAGATGATTTCAGACAGAACCCCGTGGATGTGATGGTAGCGGCGGGCGAGCCGGCGGTCATGGAATGCCAACCTCCCCGCGGGCACCCGGAGCCCACCATCTCCTGGAAGAAAGACGGAGTCACCATAGACGACAGGGACGAGAGGATCACGGTAAGAGGAACTAAAACAAAACAAAAATTCGCCTCAACAATTGCTTCAGCTGCATTTTTTCAATCCAGTGAAGGCCGATTAGGGCTTCTGCTGATGAGCGTTTAAAGTGCGTCGTGGCCGAATCTGTCGGGGAAAATTAATGGAGCCCATTCATTTGATTGGAAGGGCGCGAGGGAATAGAAGTTTGCCTCCGCAGCCGAAAACTCTCTCGGCTGATTTAATGCAGTCTTTAAAGCAGGGCCACCAATTAGCTTCCTCTAATTAAATGTGCAAGAAATGAAGTAAGATAATCAATCAGGCCTCTTTTGTCATTAAAAGAGTGACTTTGATGTTCCCTGCGCTGGTCGCTTTCCATTTGCTTTATTTGTGAAGAATAAAGCTAAAGGTGCTCTGGGGGTTGCTGTTTTTAATCAAACCACGGCAGCGGGTTTGGAATTCACACGTTTAGGTTTCTGTGGATAAAAGGTGTCATGTATTCTGGAGTTCTGGGCAGGGGCGGACTAGGAAGCAAAAACGGCCCTGGAGTTTGCGGCCTACATCGGCCCTTCAACATTTCGATCGCCGGGGGGGTTGGATTGCATCGACCACCAAACAATGCCTTCGCATTTCGTGCATTCGGGTTAAAAATATACGTCTGTCCGGCCCAAGTCTCCATCCCGGCCCCATATATAAGCAGTCCACCGGGAAAAGTTCCAAATCACTCGATGGCCAGTCCACCCCTGGTCAGGGACATAGGCCGTCGGTGGGACAACCGTTCTGGACTTTGACAGAATGTCCTAC
>CM056458.1:4051928-4139428 GCA_029783895.1 Triplophysa bombifrons
AACTTCACCACTCCTTCGCCTTAACTGCTGCTTAAACAAATAAACACAACATTCCTGTAAGACAAATACAAAAACTATATCTTTTACGTTATCCGATTATGAGATTATCGTTCGGCTTTGTTTATACAAGAATGAAAAGCAGAAAGAGCAAAAGATTAATACACGTGCCTGTATGAGGTAACACCTCTTTTGTGTATGCGCTATATCCAGGTCATTTTTCTCTCTCGACGTTCGTTTTCTTTTTCACGTTGAGCCCTCAGCTCTTTAGAGGACAATGTCCACATTGTGTCCTCGACAACCGTGAGCAGTTTCTCCTCACGCCTTTGCATTTTACTGCATCGCATATTACTGAATCTTTTTTGCAAGTGTGTTTGGCAAGTATGTGACATTGGAACTTATAAACACGTCTGCTTCAATAATCCATCCATTCAGCGCAAACTCAGTGTGCACATATCTGCTTTTCTTTGTCTGCACATCACACAGTCCGTGAACGTACAGGCTGTGTCTAAATCGTATGCACTTCTTCACAGCGTTCGAAACAATGCCAAAAATGTAGTCGACGTAGAGAGCTTACTAGTTTTTTCAGACACGCGCACACGTTCTGTCATTGAAGTCGTTTGGAGCAAGAGTCAGTTCCCTCCTAAAAGGCCATGAAAAGATAATGCCGGGTACAAACAAGACCTCTCAGCTGGCGATTTAGTCATTAGTATTGATGTATTAGAGGAAAGTGCTAGAATGCCATGCGAGTCCCAGGAGTAGCTGCGCTAATGGGCCATGGAAACCGAGCGGAGTGAGCACGACAACCGTTGCCAAGAGAGAAAACAAGCCGTCTCGGCCGGGCCAATCCGGTTCTTACCCAGCTGTTCTCAAATCTATCGTTTCTCTCTCTCCGTTTTTGTTGAAAATAGCAATGTCAAATCAAAATGGACTTGTTTAAGTATGTTAATAAATGTTCCTGTTTTCTTGGGTGTCGTTCATCGGTGCACATTATTAAGAGAGAGAAGATTTGAAATATACTCTATGAACTAGTTTGTCCTCTCAGAAATGTTGCGTTTATTATATATGCTGTTATGTTTGTTCAATGCACACGAATTTCACATTTTCACACATTTCGAAAACCTTTGAATACAGTGGATTTTGATTGGCTGTCAATGTGTTGTCATTCATCAGATGGATTTTTTTTTTACTCTTTCCCCGCCATCAACGATTTATTTCGTCATTTTAAATCAACAGTTGACTGCCAAAGACGAGTTATTACTGCAATCGGTGTTTATACTGTTGTAGAGACAGATTCTCTGAATCTAGAGCCTATATATTTTGTCTTTTCTGGGGGGTAAATAAATCAGTCAAAAAATGCTAACTGTCTCAGCTTTTTATCAAAATGATGCATTTGTGTAGAAACCTACACACATTTATGAGGTTATAAAAAAGACAAATGAAGATAGAAGGATACGGCTTCTTTTGTTTAAAAGCATAGACTCTGTTCTTTGACGTGTGAGCCTGCAAATTTTAGTGGAAATGTTCAAAAAAGCTGTCTGGAAATAAAAAAAGGCTGACGGGGAAAGAGTTAATAAACCTTATAATTATTATTGTAGTTATTTCACTTGATATGAACGGTCCTTAAATCGTTCTTCCTGCAATGACAACATGATAAATTGTAGTTTGGCCGAAACGACCTCCTGCAGCATGAAAATAACCAGACCTCAGGTTACATCAGCCACCTAATAAAATCTTTAGCCAGACCTGAATAAAACCTTCATTCATACTCCGTCTTCACACCCGAAGACTATTAGAATCGGTTCTTTATGTGGTTTACTTGTTAGTGCCATACATCCCAGCCTACACCATGTATTCACATTGCGTGTTTGAGCACACGCCCCACTTTTTCTGATTTTGTTTAATATGCCTATGCTGTCATTTTTGCCTCATGTGTCATGTTGTTTATTTCCTCATCTTTTACATCCGTGTTTTATCATACTTCTGTTTCTTCCTTTTTCAGTTGTGTCTGGTAAGTTGCAAATGTCACCCGTCACCATTTTCGCTGCTTTGACAGCAACAGGAAGTTGTCAGAGCCACCATTCATCCACCTTCCATCCTTCCACCAATCAGCACGCTTGTCTGAGCTGTCACTGGCGACAGTGACAGCGCAGCAGGTCTGGGTAAAACAAATGCTCGCTCTGAGCGTACAAGGTAACGTCAAAAAACGCCTGGTTTTATTGCTTTGTGCCTCACTCGCTTTATGCCTGTGAACGCATTACATCAGTATATGATTTGACAGCTTGCAGATGGGTTTAGTGTGGCACACGTGGGGCGGGGGTCGTATTTTCTGTCAGAAATTATCAACGTTCTCATTCCTTATCACAAACTAAGATGCCACCAGGCAGAAATCAGATCTTCTAACCTGAGACGGGCGTGATCATTAAGATGCATGAAAAACAGCTACCTACATGTCGACGGCGCCATTAAAGTGTGTCAGTACGGGACAGATGGCCCAAATTTATCCTCCATCTCCATGTAAATTTTATTGCGTCGTGCCCTTGCCCATGCAAATGAAGCAAATGTGGGGGTCATGGCGGTTTTATATTCTGTTTTTATATTTGTACCTACACGTCACCATAAAAGACGAGTATGGCTTTTGGTTTTATCTCCTGCCGTTATGCTGAAGGCCTGAGTTGACGACTCCATCTGGCAAACGGCTTAAAAAATAGATTTATATACAGTTCATACGATGATTTCATGTATGTTGAGAAATTTGAAGCAATATTTCACCCTAAAATAAAAATGATGTCATCATTTATTCAGTCTCATGTCTTTCAAAACCTGCATATAAATCGTTCTTCTGTGCAACGCAAAAGAAGATATTTTGAGAAATGTCTTTGTGTTGATTTAGTGGAGACCAATGTTGTTTGGTTACCAGCATTCTTAAAAATGTCTTTTTTGTGTGTTCTGCAGAAGAAAGATGTAAAAAGATGAGAGGGGGGACATGTTTTTTGGGTGAACTATCTCTTTAAGCAGTGTCATAATCGACTGCTTCACTGTATTTCAACTCGGTTTTGTGAAAACTGCTGTGCATAACAATGTAGATCTATTTCCATTATAAGTGTATTAACTCAAACTAAATTTTTCTTAAACGGAGGAAAGTCTAAATTCAATTTGATAAAGTATGGAAATCAAGATTCAGAGTAGAGCTTAAACCGTTTTGTACCCAAAACTTTGCTTTAAATGACTCGAGGTAGGTTTAGGGAATATCTAAAATCTCTTGTAACTCGATTCTCACAGCACAAACGGTAGTTGATCTGTTTATCTCATACTCCCACAGTTCCTCCAGTGTTTGCGGTCCGACCCAGGAATCAGGTGGTCGGGATGGGCCGGACGGTGACATTTCAGTGTGAAGCTACAGGAAGTCCTCAGCCGGCTATCTTCTGGCAGAAAGAAGGCAGTCAGGTGGGAACATAATTCTTTATTCTCTTGTTCTTTATTCATACGACCGCTTTTATGGTTGTATATAAAATGCATGCATGGCACTCCACGTTAAAATCTGATTTACGAAGTTGGTCGATTTATGAGGCCATCTGCATGTTTATACACCTATGGTGGCTCTGTAACACTCAGCATTTGATCCTAAAACAATGTCAGTAATCCCTGCTGGATTTCCAAGATTATTCTTTTTCACCCGAATTCAGGAAATGCATGTTTTCTTTTTCATTATTCTTTAAGCTTATGTACACACACGAAGTTCTCAAATCTTCTATAGGACATGATTTCATAAGTCTTCTTTTCTCTTTCAGAACCTGCTGTTCTCCTCTCAGCCTCCTCCACCCTCCAGCCGTTTCTCCGTCTCGCAGACGGGCGATCTGACCATCACGACGGTGGAGCGTTCGGATGGAGGTTACTACAGCTGTCAGGCTCTGAACATCGCTGGCAGCGTCATCACCAAAGCCCTGCTGGAGGTCACAGACGGTGAGATGTTCACACCACGCCAGACGTCGATGAAATGTCGAAATCAAACTTTACATTTGAAGATGCATGTAAACCAGAACACGGATGGCATACATTACGTTTTGTTTCCTCGGATGTGTTGCCACCAAAACTAGTGTCCTAATGATTTTCGGCATAAAAGAAAAATCAATAATTTTAACCCATTTTTGTCTTTTACTAAAAATGTTCCTGTGCTACTTAAGTTTTGTGATCCAGGGTCACATATTACTTTATCATTTTTTTATTCTATTGAACACAAAAGAAGACAATTTGAAGAATGTAAAGTGTTCTGGGGCACTTTTGACTACCATTGTATTTTTTCCTACTATGGGTGTTAATGGGGGCCAAAATCTGTCTGTCAGCATTCTTCCAAATATCTTTCTCTGTGTTGATCGGAACAAAGAAATGTATACAGATATGGAACAACTGGAAGGTGATTAAATGATGACAGAATTTAAATTTTTGGGTGAAGTATCCCTTTAAATGCAAATTTAATTAATGTTTCGTTTATCAGCTGACAAAAAAATCACTCATACGATACTGTTCCTCTGTGCTGTTTTCAATATAGTTTAACTATTTTTTTTAATTTAGAATGATTTTTAAAACATTATTATTATTACAGTTATCTTTTATATCCATAACGTAAACAGGCGCTTTTCTTATGTACAGTCCTATGAGTGCCTGCCTAAAAATAGCAAGACTAAGAGAACAAGAGATAATTATACCAGTTGTTTTAGCGCCACTCTTCTCTCCAGCCTTCTCTCTTACTGTGTCCACACATTGTTATTACGGGTCACCGCCGCAATGATTTGATAATTACAACAGCATCAACACGACCGCGACTGTCCGCATGTAAGCGTGTACGTGTCATCGGATACATAATTCATCCTTTTGAAGAGTGCGGTCCTTCAGAAATCTGCACCAGTGGCTGTTATGCAAATGACAAGTCATATAAATGTCGGTAATGTCTGAATACGAGCAGGAACGCATAAACACGCCAGCGTTTACAGCAGTCAGACCATCACAGTCTCTTTCAGACAGAAGAGGACGCGGCGGGGGGTGATTTTAATGGCCGAGGGGTATTTGGTGCCGGTATTAATTGCCGGTCTGTACTTTAGCTTCATTCTCCCACTGCTGTTGACTGATTTGAAAATTGCTTCCAGTTGAAAAAACTGGATTCCATCTCTGTTTGACGTTCTCTTTGTTTCCCGCTCGCTCGTGAAACATGCACTCGGCTCGTCCGCCGCCAGAAATTCCACATTTTGGAATACGTTTATTTTTATTTTCTTGGTTGTCTTGCAACTCGCACTGTACACGCGTTTGATTCTGGGTGACTCTTACAAAGCCTAAAAGGATCTATTTTGGATTTTGGTTTGGAGTAAAGTCATTTTATCATTATAGTTATTATAATGATATTAGTCGGCCGGGATTTAAGACACGCTCTTGTGAGTCTTAAAACGAGACCAATATGTCTCTCTCTTCTGGCACGCTCAGTCTTTCTTTTTGACTCTCTCTCTACTGTCTTTCTTTCTGTAATTTAGTAACATTTCTTTAGTCGGATACAGTTCAGAATGGATTTATAGGAATAAATAAACAATAATATATAAAAGAATTTAAGGTAAAATTGACAATTAAGAAAATCTTTCATTAGAATTCGAATTAAAAAAAATTATGTAAAAAAAATGCAAAATTTACCTAAAGACATAAAATAAGTTTACGGTGTTAAATCGATATGTCAGAAGCAGCTTCGGATTTCTGATGCTCTTTTTCCCTGCTGTCTCTCCTCCAGTTATCTCTGATAGACCTCCACCAATCGTCCGTCAGGGTCCCACCAACCAGACCGTGGCCGTGGATGGGACGGTGGTCCTGGGATGCCAGGCCACGGGTACCCCGACTCCCACCATCTTGTGGAGGAAGGACGGAGTCCTGGTGTCCACCCACGACTCTCGACTCAAACAGCTGGACACCGGAGCGCTTCAGATCCGTTACGTTAAGGTACGGTGGCTCAGAGGGGTCAGTCCCTCCTCTCTGACATGTACACATCTATCAACAGACTAGCATACAGTAACAGGGGACGTGACTCCGGTTCATGAGAACATTTTTCCTCAGTGAATTTATAGGTTCGCAACTCCACTATGAACCCTCCATGTATTAAAAACCTGAGCATGTGGAGGTTTGTCTGCAGTGCGGACTGGTTCTCGTAAAGCGCAGTTTTTCTTGTTGGGTTTTCCTTAGAAACACATTTTTATAGTTTTCCACGCACCGCACCGCATGTTTATTTACTGGGGAATTGAGAGCGTTGAGCTGCTGAAGTCAAAGTCTGTTCGTTTATTCATATTTTATTCACAGAGATTTGTTGTATGCGGTTAGCTGGTGCTCGGCACGGCTGTTTCTTTCTGAGCTCAAGTTTGTAGATGTGTTTTTGAGCCTGGAGTTTTATCACCTCTAATATCTAAAACGGCACTAAGAGTTTTTACAGACTGCATTGTAAATCACAGCTCGCCTTCAAATATTGTTATGAGTTTTGGGCTGTTTCTGCAAACTTGCAAATGTTAGCTGCCAGTTTGAATAGGTTTTCTCAAAGGTCCACATCGGTGTATACAGCTCACGAGATGAATGCGAGAAAAACGTGTGTTTTTATGATGCATTTTACTGGCGTTGTCAAAGGCAACTGTTTCGTAATAAAACCGCATTACGATATCGCATAGAAGCGGCTCCAACCGCACAGAGAAATGCCAGTTTTCTGCATAATTAAAGAACTTGTTTGTTGGACATGATAGGAATGCATTCAGTGTAATGGAATATAAATAAATGCACACATATATAAATAATATTAAATGAAGAGTTTGGTTCCAAAACGCTATAAATCCATTTTGATCAATTTGAGTAAAAATGTGTTTTCTTTACAAAGAAAGTGGCAAGATGCAAACCACTATTTTCTCTTTAAAAGTTTCACATAGCATCTTTAGGTTTAGTAACATAAACAATTCAAATCCAGATTTTGATTTTATAAGATTTATTATAAAAACGGATAATTTTTTTCCCCAAAATGCAGGAAATCCATTGAATCATAACAAACCTTATTTTTCATATTGAAATACTCAACAGTGAGTTGATCCACATATGACAGTATCTGAACTCAATACAATACTAATCTTACATACAGGCACTATATGTAATGCTTTAATGCTATAGATTAGCGCCTCATTTTCTTAATCTCCTCACTTAAATGATTCGATTTCGATGGTTTGTGTTTCTTCCCCACCGCAGAAACCAGCACAGGTTCATCTATGCCGTCAAAATGATTCATTTTTTTGTTTGTTTGTTGAACACAAAGTACAAAGTAGATCAGGGAAACTAGAGCGGCGCAATTACTGTTGACAATGCGAGGAATGGTTTGCTGTGATTGGTTGAGCGATTATATCGCATTCTCCAGAGAACTGAGACTGGCGTTTATTGCGGTTTGGAAAGAAAGGGAGAAAACACGACAGAATAACACGGCGGATATCGCATTTTGCGTCAAATTAAAAAGTTAATTTTCAATACCGACCTTATACAATACTGATTTTGCCATTTATCGTGTTTGGTAACCAAACTCTTATACGATATTTTCACCAAACCCTTAATTCATGAGCACTAAAATCCACAATAATTGTACAACAGCAAATCCTTTGTTTTCCGCGTGCGCTTTTGTGCCCATGTGAGTGCATATGTGTGTAGTACATCATTGTGCATGCCTTCTTTTCATCCATCCCAGCACCAAAACATCATCACACATGCGGACAAACGGCCAGTGTTCAGAGAGCTGTCAGTCAGCCTGCAGGTTTTGATGTGAGAACACATACTCCTGCTTCTCCCCCCAACTGTGCCGAGCTTCACACACCCACCGAGGGAACGCAGGAGGGGGGGTGATAGTAGAGTGTTTCCTGTCACAGCACACACACACGAATGCCCGGGTTCCCCCATCGTAGGGGTCAAAGGTCCTGCGGCGCCGCCTGTCAGAATGCGACTTTAATTAACGTGGACATCTCACTTGAGGACGCCTCGCTTTTTTAAAGAATGGAAGAGAGATAAAGCGCGATGGGGAGATGCGTCTCTATCTGTTGCGCTTCGGGCGGTCGGCATTAATGAACGTGTCATTAGAGGAGCACACACGCGGCGGCGGCGGGGCGGCTTAAGATAGACCGTCTATTTCTGACAGCTTTCATACCGCATGCGTACGCTGAATGACAGATCGGCTGAAGGGGTCTTAAATGTTTCCGTTTGCTTTGTTTGAGATGTGCATAGGGTATTCGGCCACGATAGGATTGCCTACTCGATTAGTTTGTGTTGACTCGTGTTTTTTTAAAACCGTAAAATGATAAACTCTGGTTCACTAGTTCTTCAATATCAAAAAATTGAGGTGCATAATGTTGAATTTGTCACATTACTTTAAAGGTCAAGTTTTTTCTCTTTATATTAAAATGTAGTCTTATCGCTGCTTAACATAGCAGTAGTTAAGTAGGTTGATTTACATGAAAATTTGTTTGCGCGTCCTGACCATCACGGCAACACCTCCGTGTGTTAAATAAGTATATGGTTCGCATCATCCTTGATATGAATGCCAAAGAATCAGCATTAATAAAGATGTATAACCGCATACATTTGCATTTATAGAGGTTTGTATCTTACAGCTTGGAGACACGGGCGTGTACACCTGCACCGCATCCACCCCAAGCGGAGAGGCGTCGTGGAAGGCTTACCTGGAGGTGCAAGGTACGTCGCCGAGATGAAAGACAGTAGAGATGAAGTCGCTGAGAAACAGAAGACAGGAAATTAAGTTTAAAATCGAGTTTGAAATGAAACTTGCAGCATACTGTAATTGGTTTCATTGTTCCTTAATGCAAATTCGAGTCGGCTGTGCAATGTGTAAAGGAGTTATTCTTGGCGTAGTCGTAACATGCTCGTGTTTCTTCGTTTTAGAGTTCGGTGCTCCGGTTCAACCCGGCAGACCCACGGATCCGAATCTGATTCCCAGCGCTCCGTCCAAACCCGAGGTCACGGATGTCAGTCGCACATCTGTGTCTTTATCCTGGAAGCCCAACCTCAATGCCGGGGCCACGCCCACCTCATATGTCATAGAGGCCTTCAGGTGACATCACACACAGGGTTTCAAAAATGTTATATATTTAAAATATATTAAACCAGTAACTTGCTTTGTCAATATATTTAGATATTTAGTATTTAATCTTAATAATAATTGCATTTAAAATAATATATAATATTACTTTAAATGTATAAATCGTTTTTTGGCCAGGTCATCATTTTCTTATTTTTCCTGGTTGGTTTGGTTTCACAAGCATGCATTTCGCCAAACAATATTAAATACTTTTGACAGCATAATTATTTTCTATAAATATTCCATTCATCCGCTGTGGTATGTCATAAATAATCATACCCTCGTTCCTGGTTTCCTGTAAGCCCCGTGTTCTGCGGTAACCCCGTTGTTTTGAGAAATGTTTGTAATTATGTTATTTGGTGAAGTTTGGCCGCTGTAATTTGCTGGATAAATACTCACGTTTGATTTGTGTGGTGTGGACGGCAGCCACGCGGCGGGCAGCAGCTGGCAGACCCTCGCCGATCACGTGAAAACAGAGAGTTTTGTCCTCAAGGGGCTGAAGCCGAGCGCCGTCTACTTGTTTCTGGTGAGAGCCGCTAATGCGTACGGCCTGAGCGACCCCAGTCCTATCAGCGATGCTGTCAAAACGCAAGGTCAGTTCACCTTTGACCTCACGTGTCACATTTATGCACTACACACTGAGAGCTAAAAAACCTTCACAAGCTCGTCATGGTTTATGAGGTGTGCGTGGGATGTTTTCTGTGTATGTGAGCAGATGTTCCACCGACGAGTCAAGGAGTCGAACATGGGCAGATCCAGAGAGAATTAGGAGATGTTGTCATACACCTCCACAATCCCACAATCCTCTCCTCATCTTCCGTCAGAGTCCAGTGGACCGTGAGTTCTGCCGTGTTTCTTATCAACTTTGCAGCGGTGAAAGAGTCGGGTTGTAGATTTGAAAGCCATAAAGCTAACCTCGCAGATGATTCACCTCAGATTACTCCCGGGGAACTGTTTGAGTTATAAATATACTTTTGATTATAAAGGACAAATAAATGACATGATGTCAGATAACGCCGATTTATGTTTCCAAGGAGTGCTCCTGAAATGGTTTTTATCATCTAACAAAGCAGTGTTGAATGTTTTTTTTATTTGCTCGGATGTAAATGATGATTGATCTGACCTTCTGTTTGATGTTCTTCTCCCAGCACACGAGCAGAACCGTTTCCCAGCGTGCCTCGCTTTAACATTTGGGGCCGCTCTCCCTTTAATACACGTTTAATCAAAGACAGCTGATACGGCATCTGCTTTTATAGGGGCGGATCAAGAAATTATTAAAAACTTTACAAGCGCGTGCGCTTCACGTTCAATCGCTGCCCTATGGGACCATCCCGATCCAGAAGACCTTTCATATAAAATTTGCAGGCGTAGGAGGATGAAAGAAGCCCAGACGTGATGGATTATTTATATATTTATTTATTTATTCACCCAGCAACATATAGCTGGTTATAGGGTGTATTAAATATTTTCCCATATTCAGATGAACAATAATGCATTACATGCATTAATACGAATAATAATACACGGTTCAGATATACAACCATAACAAAGTGTAGTCCAAACACAAGAATCGAATACTCCCATTGTTCGCTTTCTCTGAATCCCGGAGTATGCCGGGTAATGCTAATCGCTAGCAGGCATGATGATATCATGCGTGCGGTGCGGTCAGCACACATCGCTTCGTCTCAGAGCCGGGGACAAAACAATAAAGTTTAGCAAAAGCATCTTAACAGATGTATTTACAAGTGTGGTGTGCAAAAAAGCTTTTAAAAAATTTGAAAGAGAAAAAACATCTTTTGCAAGTTATTCTGCATCTTCTCTCTCAGGTCGAGCAGCAGTCGCAGTATATTCAGGGGTATAAGGTGATGTACCGGCCATCCCCGGACGCAGCTCAGCAGTGGGTGGAATGGGCCGTGTTTGAGGTTCGAACCCCGGGGGAGAACAGCGCAGTCGTCACCCAGCTCAAGAAGGGCGTGACCTACGAGTTCAAAGTGCGACCTTTCTTCAACGAGTTTCAAGGCACCGACAGCGATGTCAAAGTGGCCAAGACCCTAGAGGAAGGTGAGAAGAGCTTTCCGCCTATCTGCCGCTTTTCAGTTTCTCTCACGTCCCAAATTTCCTCACTCGCTCACCTACTGCGCAACACAAACGAATTGATTATTATACCAATGTGCACACTAAGGCAGATCGACTGAAGCTGTGCGTCTCGATTCTCAAAGTGTTCGATTTTTGTTCAGGTCACATACGTCTGGCGTGTATGAGTGTATTTCTTCCCACTAAATCTGCATTCTGCCGTTCTTGTTTGCATTAGCATGCGGTCTGCGGCCCTCGAGGCAGCCAAAAAACCCAAAGCCAAGCGACCAACAAGAAGCCAGAAAGAAAGCTTAAACAACTGCTGTGCTAATTGTTCTGAGGGTGTGGCCGTCTGTGGCAGCAGGGATCTGGTCTGCTCCCAGAATTCCCTGCGCCCGTGCGTGCCAGCTTTTGTTGTTTAAACAAACAAACAAACAAACGAAACGCAGAACGTCAGCTACGGCAAACGAAACGCAGACGTCTCGCTCCGAGGTTTCGTTTTAGTATTAAGTGGATAATGGTGATGTAAAGCGAATTACGGTGTCAGCTTTCTGTTCACCCTGAGCTATGGCAGCAGATTCGTCCCGCTGGCAGCTGGCACTTAGAACTAGGAATCATGTAGCTTGGCAGTCCGCTCTCATTATTTAAGTGCACTAATAATAACGCAGAGAGTCGAGCTATTAAATCGAGTGCTTACATTTGTTATTATTGAGAGCACACACATGCTTTTGCGCGGACACATACACACACACGATCACAGACGGACACACAGCAGTCATGCATATACACTGTATTTACAAGTATCCTTATACACGTATACAACTACACATATTTACAGTATTATTAGCTGTACTGTCTGTACATCATTTGCATATTACACGCACATTTACACACACACTGTAAGATAAATGTGCAATGTTCATATTGTAAGGTGTGTATGTGACACGTTTCTCCGTCTCTTATCGCAGCGCCCAGCGCCGCTCCCCGGGGAGTCACCTTAACAGGAAGTGGAGACAACGGCACAGCTATCCTGGTATCCTGGCAACCGCCCCCAGAGGAGGAGCAGAACGGCATGGTGCAGGAATATAAGGTACGAACGGCAGGAAATAGACAAAGAAACAGAGATTGCGTGAGGGAAGGAAATAGGAAATTATATTCACACCCCATCGATTCACTCCATTTATTTATTTGACTGTGAGCTGGAGAACTAACGAAATGTGTTTGATGGATGACGCTTTGATTTTCTCGGGTGGAAATTGAGAGCTTGTGAAATGCTGCCACCTAGTGGTCGGTTGAAGGAATCACTTCAATTCCTGGCCTTGCAGTGTACCACATGCTCCCTTATAAACATGTTTTCATTAACGCGTTCATAAATAATACATTTTAGACACTTGCTTTTTGATTGACATTTTGTAATTGTAATCTTACATAATCGTGCAGACTAGCAAATACAATATTTCCCAGCAGCCTCTATCATCCTACATGTCTGTATCATGTCTGAGCATGATAACACACTCGTCTCATGCAATATTCCTTTCATGCGTATGAATTTTAATGGGTTTTCAACGTTTCGTCATTCGGTTCTCAGGCCTCATCTGACAGGAAGAGACACGGTTTGAGTTGTTATGTCCCGGTTAATTTTTAGGTAAATGTTTTAGGCAGTGGAAGAGAAGGTGGTGAGTAATTTCACGCTTGTTAAATTGGGCGGAGGATAATTTCTCGCTAAACGTTTCTCTTATTTTTTTGGCCCATTGCGCCTCAGGAGAACTTCAAAACCGTCAGAACGTTCTGTCTGTTGCCTCACATTCCCCGTATACCCACAATGCACTTTTTTACGAGGCCTTTAGGGATGTCTGAATCTGATTAGTGTTTCCGAAGCCGAGGACGTCAGCATGGAAAAATATGTGAGACTTCATTCCATACAGCTCACCTCGAATCCAAGTTAAGCAGGCAGAAAGGAAGCTATATCACATTTCACCTCAGTGAAAAGCCCCCCGCCGGGGTTGCGATTGTGTTAGGCTGACGGTGTGTGATACGACCTCTGGACACGCACACATATAGATGCTCATTATAAGAGTGTTGTGCGAGTAGAGTTTGTAGAGTAGAAGTAGACAAGAGATCAGTGTGCACAATGAAAACAAAGAAAGGTTTTCACATCAAGAGAAAGAAATGACCCCCGACAAAGAAAATTCTTTGACAAAAAATGTCTTAGTTTTGTCTAAATCTTAGCGCTACATGATAGCGTGTGAAAATTAACTGCCTTGCTATCCCACCTTTAACATATTAATAGTGTAGATTTATAGTATATAAATATTATATTGACTTGATGTATTTAAAGCCAAGCAAACGTAGCTAGTTTGTCTGCAATTTAGGAAATAAAATAGGATCTTTTTTGAAACTCCCAATACTGTTGAAGGAGTTTCCTAGAAATAGACAACGTCTAGACAATTAAATATAGATGCTGCAGAAGAAGAAAATCCATGACTTAGTTATGAACTTATAGTTTCAATTCTTTCCTTTCTTCAATTTGTTTTGTGTTACTATTTACTTTAATATTGTTCTACAAAGTTTAAAATATAATAATAAGAAAAAACAAATAAGTTGACGCCAACTGTGTTACTTAAAAAGTGTGTTATGAAGTGCTATACTTGTGTCCCATCATTTGTTTTCCTTCATCTCAGATCTGGTGCCTTGGAAACGAAAGCCGCTATCATATTAACCGCACAGTGGACGGTTCTACCTTCTCAGTTTTGATTCCGGGTCTGGTGGTCGGTGTGCCGTACAGGTTGGAGGTGGCAGCCAGCACCGGGGCCGGTCCGGGGGTAAAGAGCGATGCTAACGTCTTCCAACTGGGTGAGTCGGATAACTTATTCCACAGTCGTAACTTGTCTTGCGGTTGGCTTCTGAAAAGTGTATAATTAACAAAAACGGCCTTATTACAATCCTAGATGTTAAGTGTAGATTACTTTTGGGCAGCAAAGCCTTTAATTCCTTGAAAAGTTTCTACGTAAACTCGCCGGCTTTAACTTGTCGAGGCTCAACTCGTTTTTGGCAGCGATTTATAGAGATGATTTTGACAGAACTTACTTGGTGTCATGCCATTGGATCCATGTGAACAATAGGTCGGATATATAAATCTGTTTTAAATAAGATGCCAATCATATGTGCGGTCTAAGATTAGTTTAAAGATTAAAGAGATGTATACAAACTCAAAAATAAAAGAGTACCACTTAAAATAATACAATTAAAAACTGTGTAAACCGTTCAAAATATAAAAGACGATGAAATAGGAAGTCAAATAAGTCAATGGAGTAAAAAGAAATATATCATATTTGACCTGTTTTTAGTGTTCAACCCACTCTGGACTTGAAAAGCAGTGCATTATGGGTAACGTGTTTACTTTTGCCAGTCGGAAGATACACAAAAGCGTTGGGAAATAAGGGTTTGAGCTTTAACCTCACACACATATCCGCAGCGAAGATCGTGAAGCAGTCCGCTTCTTCCCTTAGTCAAGTGCTGCGTGGGTTGAACTTAAATCGCGTTGTCTGATGTGCCTCCATTCAGCCGGTTCCCCCACTGAGCCTTACATCAGGACAGAAAGACATGCCGGAAACCCAAGATGCTGGCCTCAAAAGCATCTGTCACACCGTGGGCTTTCTCGCATCTCTGCAGCCCACGCACCTGTCCTGTCCTGGCCTCTCAGAGGAGTTTTAGTCACAACCGTGGAACACAGAAACAGGAAGTACGGATGAAACTTAATAAAGGAGTGAGATATACAAGAAGGTGTAGGAGAGCAATTCGGCTTTGCCCCGAGCAGGAGAAGAAACAAAACAAAATATTGTCTGAGAAGATGAAAGTGACGCCCACTTAAAACAGAAAGAGGAGGCGAAGAGAAAAGAAACAGTCAACAGAATAACATTTATTTTTGGACTGTCTTTAATGCGAAGAATAAGAGACGGAGGAGACGGATTTGCTGGTTGCTGTTCCATCTTCCTGTCATATAATATAGAAACGCAGAGCTCGCTTTTCAATATTAACACCCCACGCGTAATAAATCACTTTTGAATAGAAAAACTATAACTGATTTGAGCTAAAAATAGGTATAGAGGATACAATAAAATGTTTATTTTGACAAAATCTCATTCACTCCGTTTCAGATTCATCGGGCCGATTAGTTCCGCCTCTGGACGTGGAGAACACCATCTCCCAGCAGATCTCGGATGTGGTGCGTCAGCCAGCGTTCATCGCGGGCATCGGCGCCGCCTGCTGGATCATTCTCATGGTGTTCAGCATCTGGTTGTACCGTCACCGTAAGAAGAGGAACGGACTGAGCAGCAGCTACGCCGGAATCCGTAAAGGTCAGTTCACACTGAGGTCAAAGTTTAAGGTCATCGCTCACCCAAAAGTGAAAATTCCGTCATCAGAGTTCTTTCTTCCTTCCGCAGAACACAAAAGAAGATATTTTGAAAAATGTTGTTGACCGAACAACGATGGCGGCCATTCACTTGAATTGGTTTTGTGTCCGTTTAATAGTCAATGCCTGCCACCGCTGTTCGGTAATCGACATTCTTCAAAATATTTTTTACGGGGTTTGAAATAACTGGAGGGCGAGTAAACGATGACAGATTTTTCATTTCTTGGCGAATTATCCCTTTAAGTCAGTAGAAATAATTTCCGTATAATGATTTACAAGCACATCAGATATGACATGAGTAGCGGGTTAGTCACTCCAACCTGATAATTATGAGTCTGTCAGTTGTTATTAAGTGGGCGTGGCCTATCCTTCATACCTGGGTGGATGGGGTAATGAAGTACTGTAGTAAAAGAAAATGTGTCATAACTATTTATGCTTTCTTCAGTCATTGTTTTCTTTTTCAAGAAACTTTACAAATGATTCTCATCTTCTCACTGCGTCTCTGTTGTAATGTTTGGCTTCGAGTTGTACAGCTGCTTATGTTTTGCGTCTTAATCTCAGGTTTAATCCCAGATGTCAAGGTCTTTTATTAGAGCTAATGTAAGAAAACGTCCAGCACCGGGTTTTCGCACCCGTTTCTTAAATGAGATGAGTCTGATTTCTGCCCTCAGGGTCACTTCTATACAACTCGTACGTTTCCATGTATCCAAAAGCTTTTGACCCCGATGAATCACAGCTGATCCCTGACAGTCTGAATGCGGAGCTACTTTTTCTTTACAATCCGTTTCTCATTCCCTTGATGAGTTGACAGGAAGAGAGATGCGAACAATGGCGGTTTTTCGGCGTGCGGTAGCTGCATGTCTCAAGGTCATAAAGCGAAAGGAATGTTTATTGGCAAGAATCTAAAGGAAGAGATCCAAGCCATTCATTAGCGTTAGCATTCATAGACTCCGAAGGCTGAGTCGCATTCAAGTTAATTGAACGTGTCGACCGCAAAGGAACAAAAAAGCAATAATGAATACGTCCACGTTTCAAGGTTGAGATCACCTGAATGCGTTTACCAGAATGACTCGACAACAAAAAGATTGACATGACTGGCAGTCATGTTTTTGGTAAATGCTAGCGCAAGACGAAACGAACTGTTCTTTTGTTTTTAGTCGCTTATGATGTTTTGAATGCTAGAAAGCATAGTTTACACAACATTAAAGGACTGGCACGAGTGATATTATAGCGTTCGCAGAAGGCACGGCGAAAATAAAGGTTTTGTGTCGTGGACGGGTCGCGACTTGCTTGAGGTTACGTAAAGTACCTGAGAGACGCCATTAAAGAGATACCCAAAAATGAAAATTCTGTCATCATTTACTTACCTGACAGATTTTGACCCCCTTTGACTACCATGGCACAAAAGACATTTTAAAGAATGCAGGACAGTGAACATTTCTGGGACACTTTTGACTACCGTTGTATTTGTTTGTACTATGGTAGTCAATGGGGTCTGGTAATAAGCATTCTTCCAAATATCTTTCTCTGTATTCATCGGAACAAAGATATTGATACAGATTTTGAACAACTCCAAGGTGAATAAAGGATGACAGAATTTTTCTTTTTTGGTGAAGTGTCCCTTTAAGTGCATAATCTTGAAGTGTGTATAGTATATACAGAGATTCGGTGAGCCTTTCGATCATTTATTCACCAATGAAATTTGATTTATCGTCTATTGAATCGAGCGTCAATCTACTTCACGATAAAATCAATCTGTTAGACTCATCTTTCCTCAAAGCGCTGCCAAGAAACCAGACCAGTTCTGCCGATAAACATGGCATTTGGATAAAAATACTGCTGACTATTTTAAAGGTTGTCTTCCCGTAAATAGATGAAAATGAGGCGAAGACAGCAGGTGTTGAATTCTGATGGATCTGCGTAACAGCCATAAACCAAGCGTACGGACAGGAGATCTCTGCTTGAAGACTTTGATGTGTGTGATGGGATGTTTATTACGAATTCTGCCCTCATATCGCTTTAGATTGATTCAGCCTTTTATTCACCTGCTTATCGGCCCTTTGATCCACATGAAAGAAACTAGATTTCTGTCAAACGGAGGACTTGTGTTAGAATACATTTTGAGTCGGTGTCAGTGAAGCCTCTTCATCTGTCTGTCTGATTGTGTGTCTCACATTTATTTAATTGTGCTTAGATATTTTCACGTAAGGAAACGATATCATAAATAAATAATGTTGTGAGGAATAATTATGAATATGAATCTAATAAAAAACTGATGAGATGTGTCTTCTTTCTTTCTTTCTCTTTGCTGTCTCATGTGGATGCAGTGCCCTCCTTCACCTTCACCCCAACAGGTAATCGCACCTCATATACCCAATGTCATTGGCCCAGGGTGTCCGCGGGGTCTTAAAGGAACACTCCACTTTTTTTGGAAATAGTTAATAAGTTGAGATTTACCGTTTTGGAATCTACTCAGCCGATCTCTGGGTCTGGCGATAACTATTTTAGCATAGCTTAGCATAGATCATCAAATCCAATTAGACCAGTAGCATGGCGTTTCGATATTTTCCTATTTAAAACTTGACTCTTCTGTACTTATATCGTGTGCTAAGACTGGCGACTGGCGAAAAGTTGTGTTTTTTTTTTTTTTATATCCCGCAGCGCATGTGGAAATAGGCTAACTTCCGTCATCATATCCAACGTGACAAACTGCTTGCACAAGGAGCGTGATATCACTGCGCCTGCTGCGGCCATGTTACGTTAGCAAACTTGCTTGATTGTTACGCCGGAATGGGAGTATAGTTCCTAATCATATCGACCTTGAAAATCGCAACTTGTCATTTTCCGCTAGTCTTAGCACACAGAAGTGTCAAGTTTTAAATAGGAAAATATTGAAACTATGTGGTCATTTTTGAACGCGATGCTACTTGACTAATTGGATTCTATGATCTAAGCTAAGCTATGCTAAAAGTGCTAACCCCAGACCCTGAGATCAGCTGAGTAGATTCCAAAACGGCAAAACTCAACTTATTAACTCTGGGGGAGTTGGAGAATGAGCCTAAAAAGTGGAGTGTTCCTTTAAAAAGTATTAAAAGTTGATGAAAATATAGCACCTTGAAAAGTTTTAAGAACTCTTAAATGCCATTTTGCACCATCTTTTCATCTTTGTCAAAAGAGGCCAAATGCTAAAGTTTAGCTAAATTTAATTAAGCATTTAAGCGAATAGTGGGAGGTACATTTACGTTGTTAAAAAACATCGTTGACTAATGAGGAAATGCACGTTTTTGTGCAAATTGTTGGAGGGTAAAGAGTTGTAACCATGGCTGAGCGCCGTCTCGGGGAATAACCGTGATGTGTACTGGTCTGTGTGTCGCAAAGTGTTTAGCGAAGCCTCGTTTCCATTTTCTAATAAAACTTGCATTGGGTTAGACACTCAATTAATTCTCTGCTGCTTCGTTCCCACTCATCTGAATTATGTTTCATTAATACGGAGTTATCCTTAGTTGGGCTATCTTACTATCAGTAAAGTAAATGTAAGTTAATGTGTCGCTGATGTAACAGATTAAAACTTGAAGTGGCGATGAGGTCTTCAGATCTATGGAACGGGTCTTAATAAAGGTCTTCAAAAGTATTACATTTAGCTCCATGATTCCTGTATATACCCTGGGGATTCCCACAATTCCTAGACTCTGACACAACTTCCTGTCCACGTTCTGTCCACTGTGTTTTATAGAATAAATTGTTCTTACTTCAAAAAAGCCATAAAGTACTTTACAAGTAGACACTGGAAAAACAACACTTCGTGTCACGCGTTGCTACTTCCCGTTCCTCAACGGCCAGTTCAGTCCGGTTCACATTTGTTCAGCTTAACCCGAAACTAAACTGAACGACATCAGGGAGAGTGTGGGAGGATCTAAATACATCTCTCCACAAGAAAGGAAATCTAAATCCAGTCTGAGGTTGACACGGATAATCAGAGAGAAGTTTAGCCGCTCGCACGGACTGCCAGCATAAAAGTATATAGAGCTAGAATGCTCAGAAAGGAATAAAGAGCGCTGTTACAACCGACAGTTGATCAAAGCACCAGCGACTACTCTAATAACTCAGACAGGATTGGCGGTGGTGACATCACGAGTCTTGTAGTGTGAGGATTGGATGTGAACTTATTTAAGGGAATGAATTGAGACCTTTTAGTATTCGTGTTCGACTGATATCTTTCTTAAAACTGACTTATCAATTGTTTTATTCATCCTTGTGTCATTACTGTATGACCTTCATTCTTCTGCAGAACACAAAAGAAGATATTTTAAAGAGCGTTGGTAACCAAACAACACCGGTTCTCATTGACTTCCATTGTATGGACACAAGACCATTGACACATTTCTCAAAATATCTTCTTTTGTGCATGTTGTGAATGAAATAATGGTGAATAAATTATTTTGGGGTGAACTATCCCTTCAACAGATAATGGCTCGTATGAAGTGGTACCGTATGTATTGTTTTTTTGCTGTTTTCTTACCATTTCCTTTCTTTTCCTCCAGTGGCCTATCAGAGGGGAGGAGAGGCTGTCACTAGTGCAGGAAGGTAAGAAAAATACACAATGTCTGATTTTAAATCTTTAAAACATCGTCATATTTAGCAGAACCCTACGATGTCCATGTGGAGGGTGTGTGCTGCAGTGTAACTGCATATTAGTGACACTAGGGGGCATGTTTGTCTTTGTAAAGTATGAGATGGAGCCGTTCAGAAGCCAGAAGAGACAAAGGCCATTTTATTTCTACCCTGTGGATGCAATTATTTGTCCCAACATATTTAAGCATTTTCCCTGAATATCTCCACACCCAATGGCGAGCGTTTGGTGGCACGCATGAGAATTGATGTCCCTGCATACACATATGCATCTTTGTTTTCGTTTGAATAGCCGCAGATGAGAATTCCTGTGTGTGTCGTCTTCCTTTATGTGTTCTTTGAGAGTCCGTCTTTTCATCAGCCAAGTCTTTACCCTTGCCTATAGCAAAGGTTTCAGGCCTTTTTTGGAGCTAACAGAGCTTGTTAGGTCGTGTTTGTGAAATACAAGAAAGAGGCAGAACCTGCTGCAGGGATACGGCGAGCGCCGGGGGAACGGGAAGCCATTTGCTGCACTTTGAAGAATCACGTTGAAGCACAAAACTCTGTCTTTGATGCCCGTCCTCTGAAATCTCCTCTGAACCTCTTATTTCTTTCTTCCTCTCACAATCGTTTTAATATGACCTTGTTTTGTGGCGTTCTTGAATTCTCCAGAACTTGCTATTATATTATAGGCGCTTTTAAAGACAACCAGTGTATGAAAAGTACTCACGCTTGCGTCGTTTCTTGTTTCAAGATTTGTAATTTGGTCAAAGGGGAAATTCAGAGAAGTTGTTTTGCACTAGATCTGGATGGGAGTGTACTCTGGTTCATTCAGATCCTCTTCAAACATCTGAGATGATAGTGATAGACTGTGACATGCTGGCATGAGCTGTAGCTCTGAGCTCTTCGTCTTTAGTGATGGCTTAGATGATTCGTGTTCGTCTTTCCCACGCTGGAGCAGCGGCGTTTGGGTAATCCAAAATCCACCCGACGGTCACAGGGCTTCAGGGAAAGTGTCAAGTCGAGTCATGAGCGAGTCATGAGCAAGTCAAGCAAACGCAATCCAATTAGTACAGATGCCCAGAGAGATGCACTGGTAGAGAGAAAGAGAATTGGGAGTTTTTTGGGGGGAATTCCATTGGTTGGACAAAGGAATAGTTTCACCCTAAACTCCTGTCATTGGTTGAGCAATGTTACTGTGTTGAGCTAGCAAAACAAAGCTGTGTTTTAAAAGCATCACAGTTATCAAATGGCTCTCCATAGAGGGCTAAAATCAAAGATGTCTGCTCACGGTCTTGGGACCACCTGTCTTGTGCATTAACCATGTCCATGTTAAAGTTGGTAATAAATCAACATGTTTGCGTATTTTCAGACCGGGTCTGTTGAATATCGGCGAACCGGCGAATCAGCCCTGGCTGGCGGACACCTGGCCCAACAGCTGCTCCAATCAAAACGACTATACCATCAACTGCTGTACTGGCAGCAATGGGAACAGCGATAGCAACCTGGCCACCTACAGCCGCCCCGGTGAGCGTGTGTTTTATTAGACTTTCTTACAGCTTTTTGCATGCAGAAATAACATGAGAAAACAAACCGGCAATACAGAAGACCATTTATTGTTTGCCAACCTACATTTACATTAATTCATATTTATTATTTTTCTATAAAAGTTACAAATGTCTAAAAAACCTTGCAGACAAAACATATACATTTTGAGTCCATAAATGGTTATTTGCTTAGACGGTTTTTAAAGGTTAAATAGTATACAACAATTGGGGCAAAATAAGTAACTTGCTCTTTAGAAATGAGCTTAATTTACAGAAATATTACAGTATATAATTTCCAGAAAATAAGATGAAATTAAAACAATTGCAGTACTAAATATGAGTAAATAGTCTAAAAACATTAATAATACATAATTTTAAAGTCTATGGAATGTTAAAAAAATCAAAGTAAATGTTCAAATTTAATCAGTTCATGTATGACTTTATTAATTTTAAATGAAATGTTATTAAGATTAATAATATATATATGCATAAATTTATTGTAGGTCAATCCTACAATTTCCAAATATTAAACATAAAGAAGTAAATAGTCAAAAAACATTAATAATAAATAAAATCTATGTATTGTTAAAATATATTTTTAAGTACATTTTAAAATGTAAAAATCATTCAGTGTATCTATGTCTTTTTTCATTTAAAATTAAATGTATTAAAATTAATAATATATATCTATTGTAGGTCAATCCTACAATTTCCAAATGTTAAACATAAATAAATAAATCGACTTAGTAACGTTCAAATAAATAGTTACATTTTTAATTACAATTTTAAAAAATTAAATTGAACGTGTATGTATGTCATTTATTAATATAATATTAAATTTTTTTAATATGTTTGCACACATATTTTTTTTAGGTCATTCCTACAATTTCCAGAATAGCTTGTGTTTAGTAACTGCGTACGACCTCATACACCCGTGTCTGTTGTTATCGTGAATTTTTGCTTAAATTTCCAACTTGGAAACCCTCGAATACAAATGGTGCTTTGTTGCACTTTTCCAAGCAGGCGACTGGAATTTTTCTAACTTTCCAAGTTGAACGAAACACAGCAAGTATGGTGTCCTTCCTTTGACACGCAACCGTGTGTGTGCGATCTCTAGACGTCAGGGAAAATAAAAGCTAGCAATACTGAAAGAGCCCTACAGGCTGTAGTCCAGCTAATCCAATCTACCGCCTGATTTCCATAGAACCACTAGAAGCCGCTAATGCAGTTTCTCCTAAGTGCTCACTTCAGGAAACCAGGAGCGGTTACATGGGTCACAATAAACTAAGAATGGAAAAAAGGAGGGGGGGAGTTGTAGAGGACGTTCTGGTTTTTGTTATTCTGAGGACACAGAATTAATATTTACAGTCAGTCCTTTTATAAACCAATAGCTACAGCGTGTTTTGTTCTGAGATATTAGCGGGTAAGAGTTTGCTAAGAGTATTTCATTCATAAAGACGTGTGAAATGCATTCGTTTTTTTAGTAAACGTCTTCATTGAAGTCAATAAATTAGACTCTTTATTCATATGTAGTCTGGAGGATTATGTGTGGACACGCCATTCTTAGAAAGCATTAAAGTTTTTGGGATGAAGCATTTAACCCTCAAAGCTTCGCTTTACCTTTGATTTGCATTTCATTGCGAGTGTGTTTTCACTAACATTAGCTTTTATCCGTGTCGCCTTCATCAAAGAAGGAATGAAGGATAAATGTTGAGTGCTTCTTACAGCATGTTTTAAAAGCTTGACACCCACCTGCCTGCTGTGCCAAATACTAAAATATCTCCAGGATATTAACCGGACCGGTAACCTCAGGGCTTCTCTGGAAAGACGACTTGTCTCATTCCACAAAATCTTTTATCACTGACACTTCAACCTTTGAAGTTCCGTTTTACGGAAACACCAGCTCTGCGAAATCCCGTCCGATGGCAGGCGGCGGTATTTACGCGCCAGGCTCCTCGCTCGGATCCTGCGGAGGATTTGAATATTTTATGAGGCGTGGAAAATTGGATCTGTCAGAGGATGGTCTTTTTACAGCGCTTCTTGTTTCGGAGGCTTTTGATTCGGACGTGTTAGAACATCCTGTTTGATGAGCCGGCCCACCTTTCTGCGAGAAACTCAAAGTGACGCGCGCTTGACTTGTGTCGTATAGAGAGGATGAGGAGAAGAAAGATTTTACAGTGTGAGAGGGTGTTATCTTAGTATTTGCATTTGAAGTATTCTTAAGTTATGTTTTGTGCTTCCAGGTGGTGGTGTTGGGATTTTAAGATGCGTTTTCTTTTTAATAGACGGGTATTTAGCAGAGATTAAAACCAATTTATTGTGGTATTTCTTGGTTTTTTAACCTGATTGTCAATCTTTATTAGAGACTTAAATTGGATTTGCATGCATGGCTACACAATAATTCAGAATTGACAAGAATAAATTGTCAGTAATATTTGTTACAAATACCCTGAGATATTAAAGCATGAAAGCGCTAAGAAATATGATTTTCTTCAAAGCCTTGTATTCTCCAAAAATATAGCAAACTTTTTAATTTTTTAATTTTATTTTATTCTTTAAAAAATATCTGTAAAAGGAGCAAAAAATTAACTTCAAGTCACAATCTAATTTAAGTTTATTATTTTTTATTATTTTCTTACCCCATTGGCAGATATTTTTATTGTTTTGAGTATTCATCTTTTTTTAAGATTTTTATTTATTTTAAAAAAAAAATTGATGTTAAACGTTTTTGAAAAAACAATAATGATTTAAATACATTTATTTAAAATAAAATTGTTGATTAAAACAAAAGTCAAAATAAAACAAACTGATAGGAAATAAGATTATTTTTCTTAGCCCATTGACAGATAATTGTTCTTGTTTGCAAAAATTTTTTTTTTCAAGAATAAGTTTTAATATATCATATTTAATATTTTGCTTCTCCGGTAAATATATATTTAAATATTTTTAATAAAAACAAGAAAAAAAATGCTTGGAAATATTTTCTGCAAGTGAGGACATCATAAAAATAATTCATTAAGGCATATCATCCACCAACTGTATCATTAAATCCTATACAGCAAACGTACAAAATCCTCAAAATATCTTGTATCGTCCAGCCGACTGCATTGCCAACTACAGCAACCAGATGGACAACAAAACCGGCAACCTGATGGCTCCAGACACGGCTCTCTACAGCGACGTGGACCTCTCCAACAAGATCAACGAGATGAAGACCTTCAACAGCCCCAATCTAAAAGACGGCCGTTTAGTTGGGCCCGGAGGTCAGCCCACGCCCTACGCCACCACCCAGATCATCCAATCCTGCCTGGCCAATAACAACATGAACAGCAGCAGTGGAGGAAGCGGAGGAGGAAGTGACCTCAACGAGAAGCAGAGCTGGAAGAGCAGCCAGGGCACTCCTCAGAAACATGCCGACATCAACGCGCCGCTCCAGTTCAACGTCATGGAGCAAAACAAACTGAACAAGGGTGAGTCTTTGGATTTACTTGGGGCCTGAAGAATCTCAAGGACGCTTGTCTCATCAAATCGTACCTCTTGTGTCTCCTCACAAGCGCTAGTTTTGTTCTTTTAAAAAGCCTCTCTGGCATCCTCACATCTTTCACTTTTCAACCTCGTTTTGATCCGCCACGGCTTGCTCGCGTGTAACTGAGCTCTACGCTCTGCTAGTAAAGTTAATCCATATTTATAGTCGTTGTTTTACTGTTTGGATGGTGATGAAGGGAAAGAGAAGATTATGAAGTGTCCGATGTCTCTGAACAGTGTGAAGCCAGAGATCTTGGATTACTGTAGAAATACAGGGCGGTGTAACTCTAGATCAAAGCTATCCATGTGTTGCTACTAAAAAGGTCACGGTGATGTCTTTTTGACTCGACTTGCATGAATCTCACTGTGTGTGGGGGTGTGATATTTCACACTTACTAGACAATTGAAACCAGTCACCAACAAGTCATAACAGCTTATGACTAAACTCTTGTGTAAGTGTTCACCGCTCGACTGTCAGATGCTCCGCTCTGTAATGTTCTGGACTGAAGTGCATGCTTTTATAAAAGAGCTGTTGTTCGTCTGTTTCACACACACACACACACACACACACACACACACAATTCACCTCAGAGCAGTAATTCAGCTGTTTATAACATATCTCTTCATCGTCTAGACCACTACAGAGGTGAAGGTAACATCTCAGTCACCATCCCCTATAACCAGAGTCAAGAGACTCATACTGGAGGAACATACAGCAGCTCAGACAGAGGGAGCAGCACATCTGGTGAGACATCTGAACATCCATCCATCTATCTATCCACCCATCTATTTTCCCTCTGTCCGTCTATCCATATATTCATCTGTCTGTCTATTTAGCTCTCTGTCTGTCTGTCTGTGTGACTATCCATCTATTAATCCATCCAGCTATCCATCTGTCTTTGTGTCTTTCTGTCTATCCATCCATTCGCCTGCCTGTCTGTCTATCAGTCTATCCATCCATTCACCTGTCTGTCTGTCTATCAGTCTATCCATCCATTCACCTGTCTGTCTGTCTATCAGTCTATCCATCCTTTCACCTGTCTGTCTGTCTATCAGTCTATCCATCCTTTCACCTGTCTGTCTGTCTATCAGTCTATCCATCCATTCACCTGCCTTCTGTCTGTCTATCAGTCTATCCATCCATTCACCTGTCTGTCTGTCTATCAGTCTATCCATCCTTTCACCTGTCTGTCTGTCTATCAGTCTATCCATCCTTTCACCTGTCTGTCTGTCTATCAGTCTATCCATCCATTCACCTGCCTTCTGTCTGTCTATCAGTCTATCCATCCATTCACCTGTCTGTCTGTCTATCAGTCTATCCATCCATTCACCTGTCTGTCTGTCTATCAGTCTATCCATCCATTCACCTGTCTGTCTGTCTATCAGTCTATCCATCCTTTCACCTGTCTGTCTGTCTATCAGTCTATCCATCCATTCACCTGCCTTCTGTCTGTCTATCAGTCTATCCATCCATTCACCTGTCTGTCTGTCTATCAGTCTATCCATCCATTCGATTGTCTGTCTGTCTATCAGTCTATCCATCCATTCACCTGTCTGTCTGTCTATCAGTCTATCCATCCATTCACCTGTCTGTCTGTCTGTCTATCAGTCTATCCATCCATTCACCTGCCTTCTGTCTGTCTATCAGTCTATCCATCCATCCATTCGATTGTCTGTCTGTCTATCAGTCTATCCATCCATTCACCTGTCTGTCTGTCTGTCTATCAGTCTATTCATCCATTCGCCTGCCTGTCTGTCTGTCTGTCTATCAGTCTATCCATCCATTCGCCTGCCTTTCTTTCTGTCTATTTAGCACTGTCTGTCTGTCAGTCTATCGATCCATTCGCCTAGCTTTCTGTCTGTCTGTCTGTCTATTCAGCTCTCTCACTGTCTGTTTATCTATCTTTACACCTATCCACCTGTCCGTCTGACTATCTCTCTGTCTATCCATCCACCTGTCTGTCTCTGTTTGCATTCTCCTATATTTTTGTTTCTAACTATCTGCAATCGCCTGTGATTGAACTCAGGTCCTTGCTCATACCACTGACCTACAGGAAAGCTATCATCCCATCTGTCTGTCTATCTGTCTGTCCACCTGTCTGTCTATCCATCTATCATCCATCCGTCGATATATCTGTCTATCTTTTTGTTATCTTTCTGTTTTGTTTGTCCATCACGCCATCTATTTATCCATCTCTCTCTCTGTCTATTGCTCTGTCTGTCTATCCATGTATTCCTCCATCCATCAATTTGCCTATTTATATGTCTGTCTGCCTGTCTGTCCATTCATCAAAGACATGAATGTGATTAATGTGATTTTTGGTAACATTAGGAAAATCATATGCAAACAGAACATTTACAAATGACTCTTCACTGTGTTGAAACTCCAGGGAACAAAGAAGTCATTACGCCTCAACAAAAAGAGCTTGATTGTTCCTCCTCACTATATTTCAGGGCTGCGTGTTTTAAACACGGGAGCAACACTTTTTCTAATTCCTTTAGTTAAAACCACATTCCCGGCAGATTTCCAGGATCTGTTGCGCTCCTCCCTGGACGTTTTTGATTAGGATCCCCCTCCCTTTCCCCGATTCACCACACCGTCATTAATTACTTCAGCTTTCATCCTCCAGCTCAAAGAAAGGGGGGATAATGTTGTCAGAGAGACGTTGTTTGTTGCGGGACAAAGATAAATGAGCTCCATTCTGCGGTGTGCGCAGGGCTGCCGGCGTAACGCATGGGATCCTATTTTTATATTGTATTTGAAGTTCAGGTAATTAAAGAGAGGGTCTGAGTGCACGGAGGTCCTCACAGCTCATTGGCTTTGAATTTTTATTCCTGGCTGTTAATTGGCCTGTGATGTTTCAGTCTCTCTTCCCCTCCTCTCTGGGCATTGGAGTGTTAGTTTTGAAAAATGACTCGTTTTGTTGATGGAGAGCGCAACGTTAATTACAAATAGAGAGATAATGCACGTAAGCGTTTTACATTGCATAAATTACATTGTGGGTGTCATTAATGTTGCTTCTCCCGAGTGTAAAAGTGCCATTTATTTCACACGCGCATCACGCTCGGAAAACAAAACAACAGAAAGAGAAATGAAGCAGCGCTTATTAAAGCATTTCATTTGCAATCAATTGAATTTATGATTTTGGTACATCTGGTGGGCTGGGAGTCGCTGGAGTTGTGTTGGTGTGCCCTGACGGTTTTATTTCTCGTTTGTTTGTTTGTTTGTTTGTTTTATTGTCGTACAGGAAGCCAAGGCCAGAAGAAAGGGGGACGCACGACTAAACATGCCAAACAGAACCCAATGAACTGGACTGAACTGCTTCCCCCTCCCCCTGTTAATCCACCCCCATGTCATGAATATACACTTGCTATTGACGACAGGTGAGAATTTTTGAATATATCATTTATTTTAAATAGTATTATCTATTTATCTTTTTATTTAAATGATTTAATTTAATAGAAACCGTAATGGTAAATAAATAATAATAATAAATGTATTTAATTTGTATCGAAGTTAAATAACTATACATAATATTTAGTAATATATTAGTATAAGAATATCATTTCAATACAAAGTAAATAAATTATTATTAAATGTATATCTTTATGTATATTTATTTTAAATAAACCATTAAATACAATTATTATTTAACAAAATGTAGTATATAATTTTATAAAAAAATGAATTGTTTATTACAAACATATTACATATTATATGTAAACATTGAGCCGATGTTATTATCCAGAGCAACTTACAAAAAATGTAATTTCATTTAGGAAAAACATAATATTTCTTTTCTGCCATCAGTTATGACACAGATCTGCAATGCCCTATGCCGCCCTCCCGCATGTACCTGCAGCCCGATGAGCTAGAAGAGGAAGAGGCGGAGCTTGAGCGGGGACCCACCCCTCCCGTGAGGGGGGCCGCCTCCTCCCCTGCAGCAGTCTCCTATAGCCACCAGTCCACTGCGACCCTCACCCCGTCCCCTCAGGAAGAGATGCAGCCCATGTTACAGGATAACGCCGACCTACACGAGCGCAGGTACGCTCGAATTCACACAAAGACCACTCGAGGAGTAAAAGGTTTTAGATCTGCAAGTTTTGTTGTTGACATGTTGATTTCACCTCACCTGTAGGCGACTCCTGGTAAGCCCTCCACCACGCCCCCTCTCCCCTCCGCACACGTACGGTTACATCTCCAGCCCGTTGGGCCTCGACACTGACGGACTGGAGGAGGAAGAGGATGACATAGAAGGTGACGAGATGGACGCAGAAGTGGCCCGGGTCCACCAGCACCACGCCCTCGCTCACCAGCAGCACTTAAACCAGCAGAGGGCTCTCATACGGGGCCTGGAGCAGACTCCCGCCTCTAGCACATGTGATCTGGAAAGTTCGGTAACCGGTTCTATGATCAACGGATGGGGCTCGGCATCGGAGGAGGATAACGCCTCGTCGGGCCGCTCTAGCGCCGTCAGCTCGTCGGACGGGTCTTTCTTCACCGATGCTGATTTCGCCCAGGCAGTGGCGGCGGCGGCTGAGTATGCCGGCCTACGAGTGGCAAAGCATTCTGGGAAAGGCCACCACCCGCTGCCAGTACCTGGAGGTATTAATAAAAAGAAAATTCTTAGTTAACCCTTACATACAGCAATTTAGTTTTTTTGTGTTCTTTTATTATAGAATTTTTGAAATCTGTATTTTTGTCTTGTTTTTATTGCAAAATATATTTAAAAAATCTGAGATCAAGATACATTTACTTGACAAGGAAAGTGACCCAAGACATTTAGTCTTATTTTATGAATGAAAATATAAGAATTAAAAAGAAGTTTGTTGAAAACTAGCAAAAAAATCTTCCAGTGGGGTAAGAAAAATAAACTTGTATTTAGGTCATTAAAAAAAGCTAAAACTATATTCAAGTTGGAGTTTATTTTTCTTTCCCCGTTAGCATTTTGTCAAGTACATGTATCTTTAAGAACTGTTCTAGAAAACAAGACATTTTTTCATTTTTTGCAGTGCACACATTTTTAAGAGACTTTCAGATGTCACTTAAACATCAGATCTTCACTTTAAAACAAACACAGTCACGAGGCACATTCTCAATGTTTTATTGGGTGTTTTGTGTAAACATTGAGGAAAAATATAGGCACGATTATTTTTTGGGAATAACAATGTATCTTGCACAAACAGATCAGATAGCAATATCCATTTAGATCATTTTACACCCAAAGTTGACACCTCACCCACCGATGTTGTCAATATGAGCTCATGACTTAAAAAGACAAATCAACTGAAATCGAGACATCATTAGACAAAGACACTTCCTACAGCATATGTAAATTCATCTACATTAAAATCTGCAGCTTAGCAAACCGTCTGTCCTTTCATTCACCAGCCGCACGGAAATACCAAAACCTCCCTCCGGGACACCGTCCAGGCAGCCCGGTGTCCACAGACAGTAACGTTAGCACGGCCCCGGGTCAGAGGAGGCCCTTAAAGAGACAGAAACAGCATCCAGCTGCTCAGACGGGCTACCAGCGCAGAGAGGCTTTCCCGGAGGGTACGTACACGCAACATGTTTGAACCAATCTTGTGTGTATGATGCAGTTTTTTAGACACTGTTATTGTGATTGATTCGCTTTTATCGCTACGGCTTTTTCCACGTATCACACACGACACTGCTGTATCTAGCGCACATGTAATCTACAGATATATCGAGCAGGATCATAAAGATCGTGTGAGAGAGAAAGGACGGACTCAGGGACTCGGCCTTAGTGTGTCATGAGGGATGGATTCAGCTTCAGTCTCTAATGAAATTGCAGCAGGTGCCGGCGCTGCAGAAAGGTCATGTCATGTGTGTGTGATGCTAACAGGGAAAAGTGCTTGAAACTTTTCTATGGCTGTGTGTGCGTGTGTGTGCCTCTCATCTGCTGCGTCTCATCATCCAGTCGGTTGTCCATGTGTGTTGACACTGAGATTTAATATCAGACACACACAGGCCCCGGCCGGCTCAATCAGATCAACTAGCTCTTCTCATCGTCCCTTTCACCTCCCCCCTCATCTGATCTCTCTCTCTCTTCCGTACGTGTTGGCAGTCGGCGCTCAATAGAGCCAGAATGAGTAGTCCGATTCAGTTTCTATAGAAGGTGATTCGATAGACTTGTATCGCGACGGAGGGTTAAATACATCGTTTCACGCTGAGAGAACGAGTAAGGTTGTATAAGATATGAATTCTCTAACACAGATTGCCTACCAACCCCCATATAACACACACACACACACACACACCGCCTCTGTTAATTTTGCTCTTGTTTGCTCAGTGCTTTGGTTGACACCAGGCTTATTATCTCATCCTCCTCCAACTCCTCTCCAGAAGGACCCCTGAACCTTTCATCTGCTTCCACTTCTGTCTGGAGAGAAAAGCGCCAGTCTTTAACATCGGCTCCACCCTCCTTTCATTAGTTTATTCCTTTTACATGCTTCTGTCAAACTTGCATTCAGGATTTATGGAGTTTTGTAAGAGGAGTTTCAGAAATCTTCAAAGTCCCCATGAAATCAAAAGGAAAGCGTCTTGGAGTTTAGTAAGAACATGTTAGCCTTGAAGAGAAAATCTTTCATCATTTATTCACCCTCGTGTCATTTCAAACCTGTATGACGTTCTTTTGTCTGCAGAACACTGTAACAAGATTCAAGTAGGGAAGGAAGTAGGCGGGAACCGGCAGACATTTAAAATAAAGTTTTAATATAAATAATAACAGCCGGCGGCCCCTCACGGACGACCGCCGGCGAAATAACATAAACATAAATACAAATACAAATACAAACTTAAAACATGTTCGGGCCCGGTCCTCTCTCTTCGACGGTCCGGTCGCTCGTTCTCTTATATGCTCCCAATCTCCTACGTGATTCGAGCCCGGTGTGCGCACTGCTGGCGCTCATTCACAATTACTCACCGGTCTCGAACCACGGTCTCGCCCCGTCTACTCCACTGCAAACACAAATGAACATATTTTGAAGAATGTCGGTAGCTCAACAACTATGTTGACTTCTATTGTATGAACACAAAACCACTGAGACATTTCTCAAAATATCTTCTTTTCTGTTTAATAGAAGACAAAACACACATAGCTAACAAACCTTTGAGTTTTTTTCTTCTGCAGAACACAAAAAAGATATTTTGAAGAATGTCGGTGAGCCAACAATAATGCACCCCATTGACTTCCATTGGATGAACACAAAACCATAGAGACATTTCTCAAAATATCTTCTTTTGTGTTTGACAGAAGACAAAACACACATGGCTAGCAAACCTGTATGAGGTTTTTTCTTCTGCAGAACACAAAAGAAGATATTTTGAAGAATGTCGGTAACCCAAATAATGCACCCCATTGACTTCCATTCTATGAAAGCAAAACACTGGGACATTTCTCAAAATATCTTCTTTTGTGTTTGATAGAAGACAAAACACACATAGCTAGCAAACCTTTATGAGTTTTTTCTTCTTCTGCAGAACACAAAGAAGATATTTTGAAGAATGTCGGTAACCCAACAATAATGCACCCCATTGACTTCAATTGAATGAACACAAAACCACCGAGACATTTCTCAAAATATCTTCTTTTGTGTTTGATAGAAGACAAAACACACATAGCTAGCAAACCTTTATGAGTTTTTTCTTCTTCTGCAGAACACAAAGAAGATATTTTGAAGAATGTCGGTAACCCAACAATAATGCACCCCATTGACTTCCATTGAATGAACACAAAACCACCGAGACATTTCTCAAAATATCTTCTTTTGTGTTTGACAGAAGACAAAACACACATAGCTATCAGGATGGACACATTGTGCCAGTATTTATCACAGCAACAAAGAAAAACTACTGAATCCACCTCCCTCATCTTCCTGTAAAAAGCACCCTATCTCTCTCACCCAGCCATCGATCGGCCACCTGAATACAGCAAGACATCCAGGGGTTATTAAAACCACCCACGATCGACTGACCCTTCTCAGATTTTGCTGAGCGTCGGAGCAGCGATGAAAGCTTGTTAATCTCTCCCCGACAAAACCAGGCACGTGTACAGAAGACATCAGGTGTGCTTTGACCTTGAGCGTGTGAAACCATCACCGGACGCCCGTTTTGGCATTTTTTATTGCAAGCATCCTGAGCTCTGATTGAAATAAAACAACAGATATAATTGTTAAAAACATTAGATTTGAGAAATCTGAGTTCAGTTTAAAGCATTGTTGAGATCTCTTCTGAAACTCTTAAGGAGATTTCTGAGTCTTTTTCTTAAGAGAAATATCTGAGACGTTGGAGACTTGCTCTCCATTTAATCTCATTGATCTCTATAGGAAAAATATGAGATATTATGGAGATCTCATCCATGATATTTCTTTCTTATGGGTGTCCTTGGTCAAGTTAGGATTTCATCTCACACGCATCTCAGTGGAGGTTTGTACTTTCAAGGAGGTGCTATTTCACAAGAAAAGCAATTGTAAATGACCTTGAATAACCGGCAGGGGAAGTGTTGAGACGTGGAGTGACAGTGATGAACCCTCGTTCACAGTTTCTCCACAGAGCTCAAGCGTGCAGCTGTTTGAAGGCTCACACAGCTGTGTTTCTGTGCCACCTCCCGGGTGCCAGCCAAATGAGGTCTGGTGTCAATTAGCAGAACGTCTGCTTCTGAAGGACACAAGAGCACTTGAAAAGCGTATATTGTTAACTGGCTAAATCGTCAACTGAAAACTCAGATGCTCATTAAAGTCATTAACAAAACGTCATGCTTATTTTTCTCTTTCTTTCGTAGATCTTCCACCTCCTCCAATTCCTCCCCCGGCCATGCTGAAGTCCCCAACACACCCGGCCAAAACTGTCCCAGAGGGTCCGCGGGGGGCCATGTCTCCTAGGTCTAGTTCTGCTGATGGTAAGGACAGACGAACAGGTTCAGGAGGACCCAGGCCCAGGGATGGCTCGGACACACGGACCAGCTCTTCAGAGCGGCGTGAGGCCCAGGACTTACAGAGAGGCCCGAGATCTGCAAAGAGCAGTAAACAAGAAGCCACGAAGAGCCGCCAACACCAAGGTATAACACAAAAAATGAGCCGTTTTTATTTTCTTAATGGATTCTGCGCTTATTGTAAATATTTGTTGGTGCATAATAAATATCAATATTTTAATCAAATAATTTATATACAACGGTATCCACACCAGCATTTTTTTTTAATTTGTACAAAACTTTGACAGCCTACGGAATATTAATATTTTATGAATATATGAACATATAATATATGGAACATAAAGAGCAGTCTAGTTCATACTAGTTTTTTTCTCCAAAATACTTCGAATCGAATTTCATGAAAAAAGTAAGACTGAGAAATCTTCTTTCTCTATATTGCGTCATTGTTTTATCAAATTAACATCCTGGCCCAAACAATTCCCTATTTATAAAGTTATGCCCCGCCCCTTTTCTGCCTCATGCTATTTTTTAAAGATGTCACATTATACATGTAAAAAATCGCAATTGTAAGATTTGGAGTTTATAATATTTATTCTCTTCCATTTTTTTCCCAGGATCAGAGGACATCCTGCCGTACAGCCGTCCGTCTTTCCCAGCCGTTCACAACCCTCGTGGAGAGAGGGACCCCAGCTCCTCCAGTTCACTGTCGTCTCGAGGGTCCGGTGGACGACGGAGAGGAGAAGCGGCTCCAGGGGCTCGCAGAAACCCTTCGGATTTTGGGCTGAACGCCTTCCAAGGGGATGAGCTTGAGGTTTGTCCTAAATTGCAGTTTATGTCAGTAAATGTGACCGGCTCTCCATGACAGTAGTTAAAAACTGTCAAATAAAAAAATGTGACTTACGATAAATTTTGGTACTTCTGATCACCCGCTCAAAGCATATTTCGCGATAATAAATTTACTTTATAATTATTCCATGTTTGGGTGTAAGTTATAATACAATATTATCTATTTTCAGATGGTGGAAAGCTGAAGATAACAATATCGTCGTCCAAACATCTTCAGCTACCAATCGTCAGCGCAGCACGACCATCTCGGCGGTATCTTTCACTGAAAACTACCGACCTTGAATTACGTCACGTTTGAAAAACTGACCAAGCATTCATTCATTTCTTTACCTTAATTTCAATGTGCATTTAAAGAAGAAAAAAGACACCGAAGAAAAAAATAAGGGGTCATTGGAGGGGCTAAAGCGGTTTCGTTGATTTGATTCCAATGCAATATGATGGTGTGTCTGTTAGCTCCAGAAACTGATTCATGGCTTTTGTTCACCGTGAAAAAAAGAAGGTCGTCGGTCATCTGATACTGTAACGAAACTTCAGGCACAAAGGGACGGACTGACATGTACATACACGTGTATCTAACTGTCTTTTATAATCCATTGTGGTACATTAAATTTGTCTTCCTCGGCTTATTTGAATCATTTTAAATTTCTATTACGCCAATTAATATAATTTGTTTTATAGCCTCCATCCTGCTTGTAAATTGTCATAGTGTTTTAACTGCCTGGGAGAAGTGCCACATTTTGAGAGATATTGTTTGTTTGTTTTTTTGTAATGCACTGTTATACTTTTCGTCATTGTTAATGTTTGTTGTTCTATGTCTTTGGTTTTAAAAGCACAATCACTAAACTTTATTTTGAACCATGTTATCGATTAACCTTTTCGTCTTACGCCAGGAGCGAACGGGCGCTACGACAAAAGGCCTTGTTAAACCTGTCGATGTAGGTTATGAGAAACGAAAGGATAAGCTGTTTACAAACGCGTGAATGAATTGAAACGAATTCCTGCATCCTCACCTCTGACGTCTCTTTCAGATTCTCATTTCAGCAAACCTGCAAAAATGGAGAAATGGGGATCCTATGTTTTACGAAACGTTAGAAAAAGAAAACATTTTTTGATTTACTTGGTTTGATGCACTTATAAGGATGTTTGCGAACAGGAAGTGGTTTGAGAATCTGGAGTTGTGATTGGCTGTTGGGTTTGATTAGTCGTTCACGCTCTATAGAGGTGTGGATGTGAGTGATAATTCATTTGACATCTGCAAGCATTTGTTTCTTAAAACAAAAAAGCATATAAAAATGAAGAAAAAAATAAATCAAAATACTGAAACTGACTTGACGGCTTGTTTTTTGCATTTCGTTATTGAAGCTCAGTCGGCAGATCATTGCGCCAACCACGCAAAGGTTGTGGGTTCGATATCAGGGAACACATGCTGATAAAAACAATGTGACTGTAATGTAAACTATTTTGTCAAACAACATTTACTTCCATTGTATGGACACAAATCCACAGACATTTTTATAATTATCTTCTTTTGTGTTCCGCACTACAGGCTTTGAACAGCATCATTCTAAATAAATGATGACAAAATATACATTTTTATTTATAGGTGAACTATCCGTTTAACTCAAAATGTAGGGCTGTGCAGTATATCGAAGTATCGCAATATCCATATCGCAGTGGTTTGCAATAAATTATCTATTTAATTCTTAGAGAAGTTATGTATGGTCAAAGTTTTAGGTTGATGGGGATAGTAGTATCTATATGGCAAGATGATGTTAGTGCGTGCGAATGCTAACGTGCATGTACTCTGACGCAAATCAATCAACAATCCGCATCGCAAAGCTTTCATAGCGAGCCACCCCGAGACACCCGCAGCTGCTGCTGACGATTTGGTGCCAAAACGAAGAAGCGCCTCAAAGATTTGGCAGTATTTTTCAGCAATCTTTCAGAAGATGTGGTGATGCTGTCTTTTTCCTAAAATAATGTGAAACATATGTTGGTTATATATTTGAATACAATTTAAATTGATTTTAGAAAAATAAATATCGTATAACAACAAATATCGCATTATTTAGCATGCTATCGCATATCGCATTTTTCCTCAATTTCACACGGCCCTATTAAAATGTAACAGGTTGCAATTTTGGCTGCAAGAAAGATCCCAGTTTCATGCTGACGGAAAGTAGTTTGATCAGTTTTCACAAATAAACCAACTATTTAAAAAAAAGAACTGCAAACTGTATAGTACATGTAAATCTACTGTATTTTAAAATCCACCGACAAATATTGAGGTGGAGGTGCCTTCTCCGGAGGGTCTCGGTTGTGTCAGAAGCCGAGCTCGTCCCCTCAGGTGTTCTCCTATTAAGCACCTTTTAAACGAGAACAAATTTTGAGCAAGTGAGAGTTCCCCCTCTGGCATGATCCATCATTTTAATGAGCTGAGGTGTGTATACTGCTCACAATGAAGCGCAGGGGATTAAAGATACCACACACACACACACACACATACAGAGAGAGGCACATACTTTATCCTTAAGATTAACATCATCACATGTGGCTCAGAGATGAGTGGTCATATATCTTAGTCATTATTATAAAAACACTTACGTGGCAGCAACTCTGTGTGACGATTCTGTCATTCGTACCTATTAAACACACCTGCGCTGCACCAAGACCAGAGAATGCCATGGTATTATTGTCTAGAAAATGCAAGGTATCTTTTTTTATGAAACACTAGTGCAGGTTAGGGAATTAAAAAACGCACAATGCACCTAACAGGTTTTTGGGTTGTCTAGCTTTGGCGTGGCACTAATGAGCACTTGCCGGTTAAATGAGACGCAAAACTCGGAGGTAATACTGAAAATATTACGAGCATTCGGCATTCCGTGTTGCAGTTTAACCTAATATCCTTTGTTAGAAAAGTCTTGTTTTTTGCAGCCAAACTGGTTTAATGAACCCCAGGCGCGTAGCGGTGAATTAAGAGTAACAGCTGTGTGCTGTCAGGAAACCCACGGGAGACCCGCCTACACTTCATCCCACCTGCTCGTTCAACTCGCATCCTCATTCTACCTTCATTTCATTTACTACGTCTACTCTGGAGAACACATGACATGATTGTCTTGATTTGATCAATGAATTCGGTCGAGCTCTTTCTTTCATCGTCTTTACTTATTTCTTTTAGTTTATAATCAGGTTTTCACCCTCATGTCATTCCAAACCGGTAGTCACAAAAGAAGACATTTTGAGTGGTTTTGTGTCCATTCAATGGAAGACAATGGGGACCAATGTTGTTCGGTTGCCGACGTTCTTCTAAATATCTTCGTTTGTGGTCTGCAGAAGAAAGAAAGTCATACAGGTTTGGAAATGACGAAATCATCTTCATTTCTGGGTGAACTGTCCCTTTAACAAAGCAGCAGCGTATCACTCGGGCGTATCTCGCTGAACTTTGGAAATTCACCATTCAATTAAACCGAACAAGGACTTGTCTGAGATCTCTCCGCTTTTCTCCCCCGAGTCTGACAGTGGACCAAGCTGCAGGTTTTTTCCCCTTTAATAACTGTTTTAATAAGTCCATCTAGTGCTCAGCTCAGCAGAACTCACTCCATCTGTACTCAGACCTCACAATTAACCTCGACGAAACTTCACCTTTCTTTCACATCCTCTCTCAACCAACTTCTCTTGTTCCTGTACACGCAGGTTGACGTCATCCCAACATTCAACGGGCCAATTTTACATCAACTTTATCATGAGCTTTTTATCCTTTACATCATAAGACTCCGTCTCGCTGCACTTTTGCTCATCAAAACGAAGCTCAATCAAATTAATGTAACCGTCTCGCTGCCAAAAGGAATGCTGCCGAATCGGCAGAGATGGACGGAAAGTTTGTCATCGGTCATTCTGGCCAATATCTGAGTAAATGCGGGATGCCGCAGTCAACACTTGCTGACGAAGACGTTTCACGGTCTCTTAAAGAAAACCGGAGAGATGAATTACGTGTCGAGATGTCTCCATAAACCAATGATTAAAAGGAATGACATGCCAAGCTGATTAATGATGGGACGCCACATGGTAACGGTTAAAAGCTGGTGAAGGCATGACACTTCAAATGAACCTTTCAGATTTGACATTACTTTGCAGGAACAGATTAATGTTGCATATTGTTGTTATGTATTGTCAGCAGAAACATACAAAACCATCATTTATAGAGTAAATTGCACAAATAACAGGATGGTTTTTGCACAACGGCAACAATACTTGATGCGTCCATTTGTTTCCAAGATGGAAACTGAAACAAACAATTTCATTTTGCACCAAACATGGAAGTTGTCTTCCTAAACATTATTTCAATCTTTGACATGTCCTAAGTCAACATTAAAAACAATGATAATATTTTCACAGAATGTTTGTTACAGTATTAAGGATTATTTTGACGTCGAAGACAACAAATCATGAAGAAAAGTTTTTGCAGGTCATGATAACTCAGTTGCTGTCTAACTTCAGAACTTCATGGCAGAGACGTAATGTACTTCTCAACAGGGATGTGTGTTTATTGTGTAGTCTTTAACAATAAACAGATTAGTGTTTATAGGATGTATTGCTTTAAATATTCAATTGTCTTCATGTTTAGGCACTAAATCAAGATCTTCCAAATGCAGTCCGGTCAATAGCATCTCTCACAACATTCAAAAAACTTCTCGCGAGATTTCGCTTTCGTAAATACTTTACAGGTACAAGTTGACGTCTCTAAAAAAACATTTATTGACTGTGAAAACTTGTAACTTTGTATAAGCACTTTTTGCATAGATGAATAACAAATTTGTCATGGAGTCTAGGATAAAAGCGTCTGTTAAATGCCTAAATATAAAAATCTGACATGCCAGGCAATGCTGCTATAGGCTTTTTTTTCATATTTTTTTATAGTTTCCCAGTGTTTACTGTGTACATTTTAGGTAGTCGTCGTTATATACAAGTAAAGGGTATTTAACATAAAAATGGCCTCATTTTTAACATTGACCCTAAAATATGAAACCAAGCAACGTAACTCATGGGATCACTTGACTTTATAAGGTGAGCAAAGGTCACGGACCTAAACTTTAACAATTAAACTTATTTTGCTGTATATCTCACTTTCTATTTCCGTCTTTATGCTTTTTTGCTTTACCCTCCACTACCTTCCCAGGTTACCAACGTTCTTCAAAATATCTTCTCCGGACAAAAGAAAGTCGTACAGGTTTGGAATGAGACGAGGGTGAGTAAATGATGAATGAATTAAGCTAACCACGTTAATGTCAACTTATTTATATAAATTACACAAAAATTTGCTCAAATTTAAATAAGTCGAAATGACTTGTAAAGCTAATTTGATAGTACTTAGTAACTTAAGGCAGCAAATAAAGAAGTTTCACAGTGTGATGACAGACATACTCAAACTAGATTGACATGTTTTCAAAGCTGAATGAACTGATTTCATCATGAAGGATAGAAGCTGAAGACATGAAGATCTTTGGAGAGAAGAGATGAAAAAGAACACAAGTTACATTTTATTCTTTCTTCACACATGCTTTACACTTTATGCTTAATTGCAAAACCCAATCTAGAGTGGAAATGCTACACACTTAAAGTACCCACGAGTCCCTAAGTACATTACTGGGATAAACCCGTCACTTTGGCAATGACCCCATCATAAACAGCACCACATACCAGAGGCTTCTATTAACTTGAATCCCTGCTGATGGTCGCTTGTTTATATTCATTGGCTGCTGATGAAGTGTTCTTCTCATTTCTGCTCTTCAGCGCATTGAACGCCACTTCATGCCCTTCACGTAGAGTTAATTAGTGAGGGCGGTGTCCCATCATACCTGCTGACAGCGACTGTGAATCTGGCACTGGCCGTATAACTCACGCTTCTGTTCGAGACGTGTTCTATTGATCACCGCCCCCGTCTCCTTTAAGCAGTTTAATGACCCCCTTGATTTTCACCTCAAAGGGTAATACAATATTGAAATGTCAAATGATTAATAGCGATGTTCTTCTGTCTGGCGAGGGTCTTGTTGGGGAAGGTGACAAATTCTTTGCCCTTTTCACTTCTTAGTCCGGTAGCGCATGGCGCAGGCCGCGGGAAGAGATGCGCGAGACGCGCAGAAGGAAGAGGCATCGCGTGGGGGATGGGGCTGCGTTTGCTCTGGTTCGGGTGTCTGGGAATAGATTGGCTAAATCTATCTTCATTAGTCTGATGGAAGATGGAGAGAAGCTGATGTGTGTAGCATGCATGTATATGTACAACTTGTTTTGATAAACGTATTGAGTCTGTGTGAACTGATGGTGCATTTGAAACAAAGCCGGAGGTGGGAACATCCCAGTTTAATGCTGCGTTTCAGACACCTCTGATTTGGTACATTTCCCACCTCAAACCCGGAAGTAACGTGTGAATTTAGTATTATTAAAAGCATTTAGTAACATTAAAACATTAATGTTATTTATGTTTATTAGGATTAAAAGCGCCATTCCAAAAATAATTTCCGAGTTGAGGTGGGAAACATCCTCAACACGATCCAGTCAATCAAACACCACGCACAGAGCATTAAAAAATGGTAAATATGTATTATTTGATGTTATTAGTAAACATCACAGATCATACTTTTCACGTTTCACATCATTTCGTGCTGTAAAAGAAATGAAAGTTATGTTTTTACATATATAACTCCTTGGTAAACTCACTGGATGCGACCTGGGTGTGACATCAAATCACGTGTCTCCTGGAACGCAGCATAAGGCTGTGTTCACATTTTACTTCTTTTTTGAAAAAGAAAAAGTTGACAATAGTGCCTTTTCAGTAAATAAAAGAAGAAGAAGCTTGGAGCGTTGTGGTTACAAATAACAGCTGGCAGTGACTTCGGAGGCAGAGTTTGTGCACTAAGGCAGCTCAGAGAAACAAATTTAGACAAGCTTCATAGGCACCTTAACAGAAGTCTATATTTAAATCACGTATTTAAAAACTACAATACTAATTTAAATAGCTAGAAATGCAAAAAAGTTATTGAAAGTGAAAATTAAACTTACATTTATTCACATGTTTCCTATGCCCCATGACGTTGTGCGTGAAAGATTGGAGAAACTTCCGGTTCAATGTTAACTAACGCATTTTTGCCATATTTCAATTCATTTGTTTATAGCAGAATGTAAACTTACACACTGACATCACTTATAAACAACATAGGCCTTCTGTCCACTTCTTTATAGAGGAAAGGGGTGATGATTTTTAAACTTGATGACAGATTATTAGCATCTTTATTAATTCAGTTGCAATGACAGTAAACCAATGAGCAATTTGAAAATTATGGAGGGTTTTCAATATATTTACATGATGTTGATTTGATGCTACTAACAAATATGGTAAAAAAAATGTTTCGTATTTAAAAGCCAACTGCAAGCATTACACTGGCCACGTGCACATGTAATGAAGCTGCTGTTTCGACAGCTGGCCTTTAATCTGATAAACATTGTACTAAAGATCACGTGCATAAAGAGCCTTTACATTTTTACACATTATCTCTAGGTTTGTTAACAAGACAAAGTGAAAAGAAATACCTATTTTACATCAAGCATATCAGATGAGAAATGTAGTCCACATGATGTTATATTTTCCAACAGATTCTTTACAACACGTCTGTAAAACACAGTAAAGAATCTGTGTAAACCTGAACCTTTTTGAACTCCCTTTTAAACTGCAAACTCTTTTTAAACTATGAGCACATTCAGTCTAACTTAAGTGAGGTTTAATCCCTCAAAAGTCTTAAGTTTAGATCTGGGTGTGAAGTGCTCTTTTTTTAGGACGTGAAATAAGCTTTGCCTTGTTGTAAATTCAGCCACGAACGACAGGCGTTGCTTATCAGTTTCGAATTGATTTTTAAAAGAATATCACTTGAAAACCAACAGTATTACGATTTAAAATATGAATCACAGTCTCATTCTCAGTCATCAAAATAAGTTATTCAAGGTGCATCCACGAAATTACCGGAAGTTGTATCTTATATCTTATATTTTCGAGCTTGATCCTGTTCGACCAATCACCTTCCTCGCATATTGTTATAGAAATGACAGGTCTTGCTACTCGCTTGTCATTGGTTAGCTGTGAAAAGGGTTCTTGACGTAGGGTGTTTTTTCAGAAAATATGAACTTCAAAAGACGCCCTGAGCTGCAGAAAAAGACGCAGGCGCTGACGTTTAAAAAGGTGCTCAGGACTTTTTGGAAAACACGGTTTACTCCATTGGCTCATAATGTAAAAAAGACGCTAGCAGCATATAAAAAGAAGTCAAATCTGAACATAGCCTAACTCCTGAAAACTTTTGATAGAGGGTCTTGTGCAAAAATGATACAACACTGCAAATTTTGGATTGAAAAATAATTGTATTGATTGAATAAAAAGTGGCATCTACTACACAGTTTTAACAAATCATGCGAGTGGATAAGTTCCTCATACCAGGGCGGAACATTTTCTTTAAATGTTTTTTTTAATAGGCCTTCAACTAATAAGTAAATGACAACATTTTCATTTCTGAGTAAACTAAAAACTCTTTAAACACAACACAGTTTAACCCAGGATATCAATTAGATTAAACACATAAGGTAAAGAGTTTCTTATTGACATGCTATAAACATCCACCGTTCATAACCCAGCGTAATAAAAGCATAGCTGACAAAAGCTACTAATACTGATATACAATGTCCAAATTGTAGCATTATCAGCAAACACTGAGTATCACATATTGACATCAATATTTAGTTTGCTATGAAGAAAATGTATAAAGTGTAAATATTGGCACCAGAAACTATCCTATAAATAACTATCCGTTATTTTCACAGTTGTGTTATCAGCAGACAGCGTTTTTTTAATTAGGATTCGCAGTGTTCAGACGCTACACAGATAATCTCTCTTCTGTCTGAGATGGGGGGAAGCCGAGCATGAAAGTAATTGCTGAATGGAACACAAATTGGATGGCAACGTGATGTGCTTGCTTTCCCTCTGAGGCAGAATTTGCACATGCATTAAAACAATGCCGTTCTCTGCAACAAACGTTTTACTACTTGCACCTATAGGTTTACGATCAAATGTTTAGCGGGCTTAGGTTTATAACCCCATCACATTGGATTTTATCTCAACTCTCAACTCAACTTTATTTATATAGCGCTTTTTACAATTTTCATTGTTACAAAGCAGCTGTACATGAGACACAATAGATTACAAGTAAAACAACTAAAGGCATATACCTGTAAAAACAAGAAAAAGGTGGAAAACAACAAAAGACAGACATACAAATGCTCCACACACACAATATGCATACATACTTACACACATTGACATAGACGCACACACACACAAACACACTCGCACAAAAGGACAGTGAAAGGACACATTTGAGATAAAGGAGAGAGAGAACCACAGGTCAAATATTAAACGGACTATAAATTCTTATATATTAATTATTTCTAATTTCTGAATTCTAAAGCAGCCCCCCCGGCCAGGCAGATAGTGCAAAACAATATGCAAATGGAGGCGAGGAACCCAAAACTCTAATCGAGAAAAAAAAACTCAGGGGAACCCAGGCCCGACCGGGGGATTCCAGTTCCCCTCTGGCAAAAGCTGCTGCCTCTGCACAGGCACAACAGTGCTTGCACAACAAGGCTAAATAAAAATAAAAAAATAAGCTTAATAAGGTAATGGTAGATTTAAGATTATCATTAACAATCTAATAGCATTTGAAATGTTGTAGGAAAATCAAAGTTGCCACGTCCTTTATCCAACTCTATCCTCTTAGCTCTTGTCAGGTCACCGCTTCCCATTCTCAGCCCTGCCATCAGGTCTGGGCATGAACTGCCTCCTGCGGTAACCTTGGAGCAAAGAGACAAGACTGGCTGAGAGTAAAGTACTGTTCTGCACTCTTTGATGCAACAAGTACATCATTTGTTGTTGGATGTGTTCCTGGTTCCGGTTGATCTAAATAATGCAGCCTAAATCCTCTGAGGATTAATATTATGGAAGTGTAGTGTATGCAAGATTAAAAAGATGCGTCTTTAGTCTAGACTTAAACTGACAGAGTGTGTCTGCCTCCCGGACATTGCAGGGAAGAATATTCTACAGTTTAGGCGCTAGATAAGAAAAGGATCTACCACCTGCACTTGATTTTGAAATTCTAGGTATTACCAACTGACAGGACTCCTGAGAGCGTAATGCAGGTGGAGGTCTGTAATACAATAGAAGTTCATTTAAATACTGCGGCACTAGACCATGCAGGGCTTTATAGGTAATAAGCAAGATCTTAAAGTTAATGCGATGTTTTATAGGTAACCAGTGCAAGGTTGAAAGAACCGGGGTTATATGCTCATACTTTTTAGTACGTGTAAGAACTCGAGCTGCCGCGTTTTGAACCAGTTGCAGTTTTTGTAATAGGCCTGCAGGGCAACCACCTAGAAGTGCATTACAGTAATCTAGTCTTGATGTCATGAATGCATGAATTAATTTCTCTGCATCTGACATCGACAGCATATGACGTAGTTTAGATATATTCTTAAGATGGAAAAATGCAATTTTACAGGTGTTGGCGACATGGCTTTCAAATGACAGAGTACTATCGAATACAACACCAAGATTCTTAGCTGACGACGAGGATTTTATGGAGCATCCATCAATCGTTAAGCAGTATTCTTGGTTGTTACGTATAGCGGTTTTCGGTCCCGTAAGTAACACTTCTGTTTTGTCCGAGTTTAATAGTAAAAAATTGTTACTCATCCAGTTTTTTAAGTCAACTATGCAATCCTTTATTCGATCGAACTGCTGGGTTTCGTGAGGCTTCGAGGAAATATAAAGTTGAGTATCATCAGCATAACAGTGAAAGCTAATTCCGTGTCGCTTTCTTATATCTCCTAGAGGTAGCATGTATAATGCGAAGAGCAGAGGCCCCAAGACTGAACCCTGTGGTACACCGTACTGGACTTGCGATTTGCGGGACACCTCATTGTTTATTGCTACAAATTGAAAACAGTCGGATAAATAAGACTTGAAGCATTTCAATGCTATTCCGTTAATGCCGACGTAATTTTCGAGTCTATGTAGAAGTATGCTATGGTCAATGGTGTCAAATGCAGCACTAAGCTCTAGCAGCACCAATAATGAAATACAGCCAGTCAGACGCTAAGAGCAGATCATTTGTAACTCTAATCAAAGCAGTCTCTGTACTGTGACATGCTCGAAATCCAGACTGGAATTCTTCGTTAATGGCATTCCTTTGGAGGAAGGAGCATAATTGAGTTGAAACTACTTTTCCAGAATTTTAGATATAAAAGGTAAATTCGATATAGGCCTGTAATTCCCTAGTTCTTTAGGGTCGAGTTTGGTTTTTTTGACAAGGGGCCTTATAACAGCCACCTTAAATGCTTTAGGCACATGTCCTAGTGTCAGAGATGAGTTAATAATACTAAGAAGAGGATCTATAATTTCTGGGAGCATTTCTTTCAGTAGTTTTGTAGGTATACGGTCTAGCATGCATGTTGTTGATTTAGATGATCTAATGATTTTAGACAGTTCATTGTGATCTACAGTAGAAAATAATAGCAATTTCTCCTTAGGGGTGCTGTAGTTAGTTTGTTCAGCGGGTTTCACTTCAGGTTGCATTGTTATAATTTTTTCTCTTATATCTTGGATTTTACTAGTGAAGTAGTTCATAAATTCTTCACCGTTATGCTGATAATCAGAATCTGACGTCGCTGACGACTTATTTTTTGTTAATTTAGCCACAGTGTTAAATAAAAACTTAGGGTTGTGATGGTTTTCCTCTATTAGTGATGAAAAGTAGGCGGATCTAGACATTTTTATGGCATCCATGTATTTTCGAGTACTATCCTTCCATGCTATACGAAATACCTCTAAATTAGTTTTCTTAAAGTTGCGCTCCATTTTCCGGGACGCTTTCTTTAGAGTCTGAGTGTGTTCATTATATCACGGTGTTGGGCTGCCATTTTTAATTTTCTTTAAACGCAGAGGAGCAACTATGTTTAATATTTCCGAGAAGGTAGTGTTAAAATTTTTAATAGTAATGTCAAAATCGTCAACGTTTTTACTCATGCTAGATATTTTAGACAAGTCAGGCAGATTATAGAGAAACGCATCTTTGGTAGTTGAGGTAATCGTTCTACCATATTTGTAACAAGGAGTTTGATTTGCAGCCGTAGGCCAGTGAAGCAAACATAATATCAGGTAATGATCCGAAATGTCTTCACTCTGCTGAACGATTTTAACATCGTCCACATTTATACCATAAGATAGTATTAAATCTAAAGTATGATTATGAAGGTGAGTGGGTCCTGACACATGTTGTGTCATAGACAAGAGTGTCTTTGAAAGCTATGCCCAAGGCATCTGTATCGTGGTCTACATGGATGTTAAAATCACCAACGACAAGGACTCTATCTGCGGCCAGTACTAGTTCGGATAAGAACCCACCAAAATCTTTAATAAAATCTGTGTGGTGCCCTGGAGGCCTATATACAATAGCTAGAATAAATTTAAAATTGTTTTATCCTTAGTATTAGGTATTGATATGTGAAGTACCATGACTTCAAAGGAATTGTATTTAAAATTAGACTTCTGAGAGATGAAGAAGTCCCCCTCTACCTTTTAGACGAGGCTCGTGTTTATAGTAATAATCTTGGGGAACGGATTCATTTAGAGTAATATAATCATCTGGCTTTAGCCATGTTTCTGTCAAACAGAGCAGGTCTATTTTATGATCGGTTATCATATCATTAACAAAAAGTGCATTATTTGAGAGAGATCTAATATTAAGCAATCCGAGTCGTTAAAGTTGATTACTTGTATTTTGTTCATGTTTGATTTGTTTAACGTTTATTAAATTACTTTCAAGAGGTTTACGCAATATATTATGTTTGCTAATCCGGGGGACAGACACAGTCTCTATTTTATGTTGTTTGTAAGAAGGGGTTATAACATGTTGTATATTCTGTGTATTTTGTAACGTGAGACGGCAAGCAGACAATTGGTTAAGCCATTCTGTCTCCTTCCTGACCTGGGCCCTAGGTAGTCAGCCTTTAGCATTATTAAGACTGTGTGCCAAATTTCTAGAGAGGAGGGAAACCCCATCCCAGGAGGGATGGAGACCATCTCGTTTCAACAGGCCAGGTCTGCCCTCAAAACTCTTCTATCTCTGTGATAATATTAACCAATGGCTTTGTGTAGGGGTTGTACTTAGGATGGTTGCACATGCGGTATTACAAATGTATGATCTGTCAGTAGTTTGAATGAAATAAAGATCAAGCGGCTTCAGGATAATGTGACGGGAGATGCAGATAAACCGGAAATGTTCAAATATATTGCCTTAATTTAAATGCTCCTACAATCCATTTTATGCACAACAGCAAAACAGGTTTGAATTGTGTTTTGGAGGAAAACTGTCAAAGCGAATAAACGATAATTTGTATGGAGTAAAACAAAACAATTGAATAGTGCTAACATTATGACTTCATGCAGTTAATTGTGTCATGAAATTATGAACTATATATGCAAACAAAACATAAAAAAGATTACATTCATAAATCTGAACTAAACTAAACTTTGAAAGGAGATTAAGACATTTAAATTAGGCAGCGGATATTTGCACAATGTAAATAGCAGTAGGGTCTGTTTACACTAAGTGATAATAGCAGCATTTCTTAGCGATATGCTATTTACATTATCCAACGAAAATACAGCTATTTTTCGGCTAAAGTAGAAATGGTACTTATTGGTACTTATAAATAGTGGCAGATAACGTTACTTTTTGCACCTCCGTATTGTTGTGCATTATGCAACAATAACAGAGTGTAAATCATTATATTTATAAAATGATTGTAACTTATTGAGATATTAAAGCCCATCACTAACCTTACCCTAAACTTTATGAATCAAAATGAATTTTACATCTTAAATGAATTTTATTGAAAACATATGCCTTTATGATCTGTCATGTGATAGCAAAAGGTTAAAGAGCGTTTTCAGCCATTGGAACCCCAGTCTCCAGTGCCAAAGCTATACAGACTTTACACCTTACACCACTGGCGTCGCTGTGTCGTTCTTACACTTTCTTTATTCCAATCATATATTGGTGGGCGGAGTTATTGCAAATAGCCTTTGTACTCAGTGTAAATAGACACTCCATTTAAGTATAAATCAATGGTGACCAAACTTCAAAAACCTCCATTATCCAATTAGATCCAAGAAAAAAACTTTATACTAAAGGGAAAGTTCCCCAAATAAGAATTCTTTACTCATCTTCATGTCATTTTAAACTTTAAACTCTATAACTTACAACATAAGAACTTTGGTAATCAAATAGCACCTGCCCTCAATGACTTACATTGTATAAAGTCAGAGTGATATTTTTATGAGAATATTTTCTTTTGTGTTACACAGGAGAATAGCAAGAAAATAAATATGTATTAAGATTTTTTTAGTTTTGAGTGAACAGTTTCTTTAAGCTTCACCTTGTATCAATGTTTTAAATGAACATTTCATTTAGGATTGAGGTTCCAAGCTTTTTGAATGCGTTAACTTTTATGCTCAAACAGGTTCGACATTGGTGCAGAACCAAATGTTTTGTTGACCGGTTGGTGAAACTTGTTTAAAAACAGCATTGTTTTTGTTGATACAAGCTGCACAAAGATTGCACACTTCCCATTTTTGCTAGTCTCAATATTGCTATAATACAATAAAAGAATAAAAACGAATGTCTAAATGCTTGCATGTTTCTGTTGTATAAATGACTCTAGCTAAATTAACAGATAAATAATAAAGGCTGTCAACTTAACATAATTTTACTACCACCATTACACCAATTTCAAGTCCTTCACAAAAACATATTTTGGAAATGACATCATAAGCATTTACATCAACCACTCATGAAGCCTCTCAAACTCATCACGGTTGACCCAGAGGAGCCGTAAAACTGTAATATCATAAATGAGCTTTATCATCTTGGGAAAATGGATTGTCATCTAATGGATGAGTTGGGAAGGATCAAATATTAAAAAGCCAGTGATTAAACATTGCATTTCATAGTACTTCGCCTGTAACCATCCTCAATAGTGTTGAATTGAAAGATCTGCAATACAGGAACCAAACGAAGTCATGACCTTTTCCATTCAATCCGATTTAGATTGGCCCTCAGACGAATTTATGGTTTGTGACAATATTAGCATATAATTACGTTATTTATGTCTGAAATACTGCACGTGTAGATGCATTTCGCCAACAAAATAATTTCTGTTATGGATATCTGAACGCAATTTCAAGCAGATTGCATTTCATCCCAGTTTAACAGTCTCAGAAGAGTGTTTTGTATACCGCACGTGCCCCTGAGGTAAGACATTCCCACTTACCTGCTCGACATATCTGACGCATTAATTCTGTATAAGTTAGCACACGGGGACATGTCGACACTCGAACAGATTGTTAGATTAATTGCGTAAGAAATTGCGAAGGCCACGGTATAAAACCGCAGAAACGTGTTAGCGTTTCTTCCCTCCTCGGTCTTAATGCATCGCAGTCTCTTTGTGTTAATTTGCTGCTTCAGTGAGATGCTACGTCGAATGCGCCACGTCTAATAACTTCAGCCGCCTTGTGAAGAAACACGCGCCCGCTCAGGTGCCACTCAAATTATTAAAAATAACCTCGACTGTCACGCGCCCCTAAACCAGAGAATTTACAAGACTCGCAGGAGTTTGCTGTATGTTGTGAAGCCCGTCAAGCAGATTTGTTGCATGCAATTTGTTATCATAAATGAAAGAGACATCTACTTTTATTTTAAGATTTTTTATACGAGGTGGAAGTCTGGTTGTGTTGTTTAGGACAGGGGTTTTCAAACTTTATGATGCCAAGGACCCCCAAATATGATTAACCTTTTGTGAAGTACCCCCTTTTCTAAAATACCCTATATATCAATCTATATGTTTTCTGTGTAAATATGTGTTTAAAATGTGTTAGAAAAATAGTTAATGGGATATTATAAAGACAACAACTTGTTGATTGAAATATGAACAATTCTGTAAACTTTCCACAGCAAAACAAGAAGATAAACACTGCAGACTTTCCTCGTTTTTTGCAAATCTTTTTTCCTAGAAAATGTACTCCTTGCAACCTTCTGGAGGCCCTCTGGGGGTCCCCGGACCCCAGTTTGAACCCCCTGGTTTAGGCTACTCTTACAAATCTCTTCAATATCATGTTTTTTGACAGGAGTTATTGGGTTTAGGGGGCAGATTGGGTTCAAATGGGGAGGAATTTATGCATCTCATCTCCACTGCTGTGTGTCAACGCTTGATAATTTCTCATTCCGTTGGACACAGGCGGATAAAGAGAGTGACATTTTCCTCTTGTGGTTTTATAACCTCAGATATTCAGAATGTTGTCAGTGAAATGTGCTTTGATCACCAAAGTTGGTGAATCTCATGATATGAATCTTCAGTTTCAACAGCTATAAAAATAATTCCAGGCTGACATTTCCCAGAAACCTTTTTCAGATATATTATGAACAAATGCAAAGGCTATTCAAGACCGCTTGCAGTTGTTTAGGACAAGGAAAAATGTGTCATTTAAGCTTTTATTTTTTATAGTGTCTGACAACCTGAACATTGCCTATACATAGATACAGTTTTTAAGAAAACAGTGATAGGCTACTTTACTCTTCCAATAAATTACCTTTCTATAAATCCTCAATGACTCATTTTGCCAAGTAGGAACCATAGGAATTAACCATGGATTTATTATTGTTAAAGTGTATAATATTACATTTAACATTTACATTTAGTCATTTGGCAGACGCTTTTATCAAAATCGACTTACAGGGGGGTAGGCAATGGAAGCAATTGGGACAGCATAAGGACAACAAAAGCATAAGTGCAATCAAAAAAGAAGACTGGTCTCATATAACCTAACACAGTATACAGAACCATTCATTCATTCATTCATTTTTTTTGAAAGAGTAGAGAAGAAAATAGAGTTAGAACAGATCAGTCAGATGTTGACGTAATATGTTGTTTTTTGGCAGACTGATTAATATTTGTTTTATGACAGATTGCTGTATTATTGTATTGCATTACTGCAGTTTTAGTAGAAATTGTATTTGGTTAGTGTAGAGAAATCATAGTAAATTTATAATCACTGTGGATAAAAACCATTTACTTGGGTTAATGTGCCTGAGTAAACATACAACTGGTACAAGTCTCTGAAATCTTTTACTTTGATTTTGTGTGTAATACATAATAAAGTTGTGTGTTGAGGTTACAGTGTTGATAAAAAAAAGATTTTCTGAGAGATCACATTTGGCAAATTTACAAAATTCTCAGATATATGATAAAACATTGGTGCCATCTCAATCCAAGTAACGCTTCATTCATTTCATATTGACGTCTTTAGAAAAGATTTATGATCAGACAATGTGTTACAATGGCCCCGTATCCTCCTTTTCTAATTCAATAATTATTTTCAAACTGTGATCAATTTTACATAACGTTTTATAATTATCAATTGACTTAAGTACACACATGAATCATAGCACAATGCAGGAAGACCATCTCCTCCTCATTGTCCTTTAGCCGTCCGCATGCTGTTTCTTTGTTTCCAGCCTCATTGTTACCCTTTAATTAATAAATTAATGAAAGAGCCAATGAGTCGTGGGTGTGGGCGGCACCTCCCACTGCGTGAGTGAGCACACATCATTAATCTGGGCCATTTCCATTAGCCGGGTCACCGGGGGTCCTGCTCAAACAATTACAGCTTGATTAAGAGATGTTCATCAGCCAATCCCACCTGAAGACAAGCTACCGCTCGGACCGAATCTCTGAACTCATCCTCCAACAGGTGTGTGTTCAGAGAGCCTGTCGTTTGGTAGAATGATTTTCTTGGTTGAATAGATGTTCTCTTCGCTGAACTTCATTCAGTCCTCAGATAAAGTCTCGGCCACTGGGATTGGCCTTTGGTTCATTCTTAGCTCGACAAAAGAAAAGTTCTAGCAAGCGTTCGTGGGTAATTACAGTACTTGTGACTTCAGCTAACCGCAGCTATCTTGGCTTATAAAGAGACCGATGAAAGCTTAGTGGAAATAACAAAGAGATGGGAGAGGAGAAAGATAAAAGGAAAAATAAACCTCAGTGTCAAAAGTGAAATAAAAGACCTTGTGCCAAATTTATCTGCTTAACATGAAAGGTAGAACAGAACAAAAAGTGCTTTAATTTACAGAGATGTGATCTTCAAAATGCATTGAAATATGTTGGATTGCAGAATGCATAAAGCAGATTTACACTTTTAAAAATAAAAGTGTTTAAAAGGTTCTTTACAGCAGTGCCATAGAAGAACCATTTTTGGTTCCACAAAGAACCATTCAATCAACGGTTCTTTAAAGAACTAGCTCATTTTTACCTTTTTTATAATCTGAAGAACCTGTTTTCCTGCAAAGAACCTTTTTGGAAATAATAAGGTTCTTCAGATGTTATAGTTTCTTCATGGAGCTATTGAGACAAAAAAAGGTTCTTCTTTGGCATCGTGAAGCAGCTTTATTTTTAAGAATGTACTTCAGTGCCCAAACAAACAATAGTCTGAGATATGCTTTTAAAGTTAAAGGTGCTTTAAAGGTTCTTTAAAGCGATGCCAAATAAAAACCATTTTTGGTTCCACAAAAAACCATTCAGTCAAAGGTTCTTTAAAGAACCATTTCTTTCTTACCTTTTTTATAATCTGAAAGACATTTTTTGCCTCAAAGAACCTTTTTTTGATATGTAAAGGTTCTTCAGATGTTAATTGTTCTTTATGGAACCAAAAGGTTCTTCTATGGCATCTAAGAACCTTAAGCCCTTTTTTTTAAATGTGTAGGCCTGTGAAGCTTCATGAAATAATGATGCAAAACGTTCTCATATTGCTTGAAAATGTTGTCTGTCTATCTTCTACACTGAAAGTGTTGTTTAAATCATACTAAATCTTGAGAAATCGCTTCGAAATCATTGTCTGTATCTGCAATTTGTACATAGCTGGAAGAGTAACAGCACAAAATTAGTTTACTTACAGGTGCAGTGTTAAAATACCAGTAGCTTTAGACTATTGCACTTTATAAAAATATACATTTAAAGGAATTGCAAGACAACGAAAAGAGAAACTCAAACCAGAACTTAAATATTTTTTTAATTTGGTCTTGTCATCCAGTTGAGAGAATGTGGTTTCAGCAAAAACGAAATGGCAGAAAGACACATTTGGGTCACAATAATCAAAGACAGGAATTAGTTTCCTGGTTAAATGATAAGGAAAGACCATTAAAAGTGAGAAGTGACAAAAGAGGGGTGATGAGAGAGAGATAGAGAGAGAGAGGGGGGTTAAAATGCTAATTTTCCGTGTCTGTTCTGAGCAGCTGGCTCTAGTATGGCTGACATGAATGATGAATTGTGTTGTACTGGTACCACTGGCCTCTCTGTTTCCATTCCTCATTACTGAGAGAGAGAGAGAGAGAGAACAGCAACCGTAGCCAGGGATGTTTCCTTTAATTAATCTACACGCCAGCACATCCCCAGCATCCAGTGGCCACACGCACTGCTTGCATCATGCCTTTATCCGCTTGTAGTCGCGGGTTTAAATGCGACCCCAAAACCAACAAAATCAAAGAGTGAATGTATGCTCAATGCATGCAATTAAAGTCAAACGGCAATTGAGCTCATATCTAAATTAAGAGGAGCAACAATAAAACCATGTAGATGCAGTGTTAATATTGCGACTCTAGAAGGCAGCGGATGGAAAAAAATGCATTTAGGCCAAGCAGGTGAAAAATGGAAGGGAAAAAGCCATGAAATTGGGGAAGTGAGAAAAAGTTGCTTTGCTGGCAAAATAAAAGGGTTAGTCATTATTTTTCTGACTGGCAAGCATACAGGACACATCAGTGTGTGTGTGTGTGTGTGTGTGTGTGTGTGTGTGTGTGTGTAACATTCTCTCCGAGGGTCACAGCCAATGAAAATAGAGCTGGTTTTCCTATAAACACAAACACAGTCACTTTCCATTGAACACAATGCATGGTTTATATTCGCGGCTACATGACTTCTCATTGTTTTTCCTTCGTCTTCCATCAAATTCCTTTTCTCATTTACACTTCTGAGTCCAGAGATTCTGGATGCTATGGCAATATTAATACCAAACTAAAATCCTACAAATGGCAAATAATGCTCATCTCTTTCATATTGAGTTATTCATTGGGTTAAAATGGGGATGAAATTCTTCATCTCATCTCCACTTCTGTGTGTTGTGGAGTCAACACTTGATCATTTCTCATCCGTTGGACGGAGGCGGATGAATGGAGTGACAGTTTCCTCTTGTGGTTTTATAACCTCAGATATGCAGCATGTTGTTAGTAAAATGTGCTTTGATCACCAAACATGGTGAATCTCATGAAATTAATCTTCAGTTTCATCAGCACATAACTTTAAAAACAATTCTGGGCTGACATTCCCAGAAATTCTTTCAGATATTATTATGAACAAATGCAAAGGCCATTCAAGACCATTTGCAGTTGTTTAGGAGACAGAAACATGTGTCATTTAAGCTTGGCCAAAATTCACAATAATAAGAGAGCATTCTTATTTTTTACATTTACCTAACTTTGTTGAAGGGCTTGACCTCGTAGTCGATGCTTGCTTTTGGATTTGCTTTTCAAACGTGCCATAAAATTAATTTGAATATATACTTCAAAGATGCATCACATCAGGGGCGAACTAGGGAAGCAAATTTGGCCCTGGATTATTCTGCCCACATCGGCCCTCACACAATTCTATCGACTGGGGGTTTGTTGTGTGTAATGTGTGCATTGCGTTACATAATTAGCGAAGACTCACGTTCATGCATTCGCGTTTATAGTCGTGTACGCCAGTCCGCCCCTGGTCCCTGCGACGGCCATTCTGGACTTTGACAATGTCCTACTGGTCAGTCCACCCCTGGATGACATTACATCGGAAAAGCTATTTTTATGCAGGAAGGTGCACCCAACACTCAGTCTAGACACCTGAATAACAGCTTGCGCTGAGAATTTAGTGTATTTGTCAGAATGTGTGTCATTCTGTGATCTCATTCTAAAGACCTTTTCTTTCAATTATCTGAATGATTTAGCTTTTTGAGATCTACACGTTTGGAGCCATTGATAGAGAGAGTTGCTTCTACGTTGACTCCAATGGAACAGTTTTTTCACAGTTTCAATAGTTCCTGGAAGTTACTAGTAACGCATGGAGCTGCGACTAAACAGACCAACTGGGGTAAACTTCTAACACATTTAAAGACGAAAGCAATTTAATGAATAAAAAAATGAAAGAGATAAAGCATTTAAAGAGAAAACATAACTTCCTGGAACTATCTGAAATCTCCATGAATCACGTGACGCTCCAGCATTTGGGACTTCCATTGACACAACTCTCTCTATTGATAACAGAGGGTTTAGTAACCAACACTCATGATACACTAAAAAGTTTTTTTCAAGTTATATAACAGCACTACTCCAAATTTCTGTTTATCGTCATCTAAATTTACATCTATGTAAGACCAAACAAAATGTGCCAAAAATAAGTTCAGAAACTATCTGTATGTGTTCCATTTTCTGGGGGACGTTTGTTGCATTATGTGATTTTTTTTTGTTATTGTTTTTGTTGGTAAAACGGTAGGATGCTTTGCACACTAACAATAAAAGACGATCTTTAAATTCGGTTGACCGCATGAAATGAAGTCAAGGAGAAGCATGTTATATTCCACAAACCTTTATGCATTTTTCACAATATACCTTTATTATCTTAATAAATACAAAAAAACAACAACACTGTGATGTTCAAAGAAACAAGTATTAAAAAAGACACTAAAATGCATTAGACATTAGAAATATCAATATTAATTTTGGTATGTTCTGTAAGTGACATCTTTGTCTTATGGACATTTAGTGTACCGGCACGTTTCAGATGAAAGGAAGAGAAATGAACATCCACTGTCGACGGGGCCAAAAAGGAAGAGAGCATACAGCGATCCATCAGGTAGGCCGACACGGGGTGGAAAACGTCAATAGCGAACATGAAATGAACTCTCTTTACGTGAGGATGCATATGAATATATACATTTATATACACCCACATCAACAACACCCATTATAGATGTAAAATCACCTGAGATACCCGTTCGCACCTCATTATTCCAAAACAGCTGGACGTTAGCACGGAAATGACGTGAATTCGAGAAAACGTGAAACAACGGCCCGGTCTGGGAGAGTTTTCAACAGCGAGCTGTCGTCAGTACGAAAACGAAACGAACGAAAGCAAACAGTCATTTCACCAGTAACTCCTGAAGAATCTCCAGTAAAAATATCCTTTTGAGCAGCCTTTTGTAAATCATGTTTTCAGAATACATTTATATTCGTAAAATTTTTGCAAGCGAAAGAATCAAAAAGGACACTGAATGAATTTACTGGACTCGCAAAAAGGGTCGGTAAACAGTCGTGTGATGTGCACGGGTGGACTGGGACTGGGTCTGTGAACACTGTTTGTTCGACGCGTTGCATTAGCGATTATATGGGAGATACTTTTTGTTTTGCGAGGCATGTTTTTATATTTATTTTCGAAACTTCTTTATGTGATTGAAAGACACTCAAAGGATCCAAACTGAATCTGTGGAAAAACAAAAGAACCAGGGAAAGAAAAGCAAGGCTTGGGTCAAAAACAAGATACAATAAGTGCTCAACAAAAGTGAAACGAAGTACCTGACTCTCCACTTGAATCTCGAGACAAGCAAAAGAACATCTACGAAACCTCTTTAGAAAGGCAGAAACCTTACAGGAAGGCTGGGGCATAGTAGCTTTGTTCATATGGCTTTCAAGTGCTTGTTTCATAGTGGAGATAAAAAAAACTAAAAAACAAGAATTATCTCGCGAATCTTCTCCAAACATTAGCCGTGTTACAGTTTTGTTCAGATAACCGATACCGAAATGAAATGATCGACATGTAAAACAGAAGCAAGCAACCGACAGTGAGGACGAAGAGTTTCGTGTGTGAAGTCCAGTGTAGTAAAATTTCCAATCGGACCAAGTGGACTAGATTTGACTATTGGCTATTAAGTAGAAATTCTAGGGGAAGTGGGAACAGTTAAAAGCAGAACCGCTTTTATAAATGTCCCTGGAAACAGTTTACCCAACCCATCGGTGTGACCAGTTTGCCCATTTCCAGCATGGAGAGGCTCTATAGCTCCTCTACCGCAGAGGAACGCAACTGCAGAAAATCTTTATGCCGCCATAGATGCGGGCATATCTTAATATATCTCTGTACACTGTTATATATTTTTTTAATCTCTAGTTACAGTACAGATACTCCCCTTCACATTTCCTTACCCACAATTCTTCATGTCAGCAGGAGCTATCATTTTGTGCTTATCACCAAAATTGCAGTGCAAAAGAAAATAATTAATTATAATAATTATAATGATAACAATTAATTCATGAGAAGTATTAACAAATGATGGATGACAACATAATTTCTATGGCACCACAGCCCATCGATTCACTTATCGTACAAACGACCAACGGCGTAAGAGGGAGGAGAGCGCGGAAACAGAACTCGGTTTGCATAGCGATGCAATAACAATAATGTCACTTTCCATCTCTGACGTCAAGCATATATTTACAGGAAACTCGATTCCCTTCCGCGGGTTCGCCCGTGTCGGCAATCCGTAGCGGGGTTTTTTCGACGACTTTCTTTTTTTCTGTGAGTGAAAAGTTTAAGGGGGAAGGTGAGGGATGTTGTGGGTGGCACGTCCATCTTTACATCACATTTACAGTTGGTCATTTTCAGACGTTTTATTCTTTTTTCTTTTCTTCCGTCTGACGCTTCACGAGTTCATTGCACCGGGAAGGTGAGGCCACGTCTCCGGCACAGATCAAGGCATTCGTCTGTTTCCGTCAAAATGGCTCACTCTGTTGAAGATGCAAAGAGAACGGATCCATTAGAATCGCTTTCAAACCAACAACCAAAGCTTCTCAATAAATCACAGACTTACATAATTCTCCAGAGTACTGCGCGTTGGTCCCTATGTATCCGCTGTCGGTCTGCTCGGTGTTGGAGCGCTGGTGTTGTCCCCTCGTCCCCTCTCCTTTCCGAGAACCCGTTGACCCTTTAGATGAAGCCGTCCCAGATGAGCTGTGCCCCCCAGGAGACGGGAATGACGGTTTGTTGTACGGCAATATGGCCTCATCTGAAACAAAAAGAAACCGTACGTTAAGGACCGTAGTGAGACATCTTGGTGAACGTCTACACGTAGCTGAAAATGTCAGCAGGTGTTTTTCATTCTGCAGGTTGGGGGTCGGTTCCAGTTTGGAAATTATCCATAACTGGTTTGTGTCTGACTGGTACCGAGGCGACCCACTCTTGCCAGTTTTGACCCATTAGCAATATGTTCGGACAATCCCAAAACGAACGTTGAAGATGGACCATGAAGGGTTGCCCGGTCTGGCCAGACTCACTGGTTCTCTGTGCTTCATGCGAGCCAGACTGCTGGATCCTAATGATCAGACAGGCACAGATGGAACTCCTGCCTCATTGCAGCGTGTGTGTATACAGTGAAAAATGAGGGCTGGAGCGATTAGGGTACATCTGTGCGGATAAGTGTGCCTCCTGTCTGCGGGATCCCGGAGAAGGCTGGGTTGGCTGTGGAAGAGCTCACCAAGAGAGGGAGACACGGCAATCTGTTTGCTCCAGCATGGCCTCCATACAGCAGGGACTGCAAATGAATGCCAAGGGTCCACAGCTGGTGCTGTCAAACATCTGTCTCTGGTGACCATGCTAGCAAGATAACATTTTACGGGCACATTTTAGTAAATTAAGAGTGCGTTTATCGTGCCAAGGAGATCTGTCCAAAATCATATGGACACTCATGCACGTGTGTAGTGTATTGATTCTCTTTTTGTGATATGTAATGGAAAGTCAAAGTTGGAACTAGGATTACAATTCGATAAACTGGGTTCACAATAACGATAGTACTGTGATATTTTGTGAACAACATTTGAAAAAATAAAAACAGATTTTATTTCCCAATCATTAACAAGTTTCTCCAAGCATATCAAAGTTGACCTCACTTAGTTTTTTTGTCTTGTTTTCTTATAAAAACATCTACAATTTACAATTCAAGATGTATTTACAAAGTGCAAAGTAACCAAATACCTAAGACGTTGTTTTCTAAAATAAATAATACGTAATAATGAAGTAAAACTTTTTTCAAGTAGATTTTTCTTCCATTGGCAATATGTAAAGAAAGTTTAACTAAATGCTCTGTATGTGGATTCATAAAACGCACAAAAAGTATGTTAATATAATTATAAAAATAAAATAACAGTTAATATAAAATTAAGAAAACAATAAGGAAGACTACAATATTAGACACAATATTTTAAAGCTAAAAAAAAACCACTACATAAAAGAAAAATGTAATAGATGTTGATCCATGTCACCTGTTGGAAACTCAACCAACAGGACTAAATAGACATCAATTAAAAAAATGTTAACTTTTCATCCCATCAATTTTGTGAGTTATATTCTCTATATTTTTCACTTCATTTTATCACAATATTTCATTTATATCGCAATACCACTAGTATGACGTAAGTGTTATGTTAAAATATTTCTATCCCAATTGGCAATCTATACATTTTGTAAAATAAAAACGTTAAACAAGTAAAAAAAAGTTGTGTTTTGTTCCAACATAATAACAATAAATGAATAAATACATTTATGTATAACAAATTGATTTATTATATATTCAACTAATATATCATTTAAATAAATACTTTAAATTAATGTTATTTCGGATCTATTGACCAACCTGAAACAGGGCCGTTTTTCTGCCCTCTCCTGTTCTCCTCGCCCCTCTCTATAGACCCCAGTCTATCCTGGGCATGCCAATGGCGCTCCATTGATGTCCGGGTCTGCCGGTCCAAAGAACTCTTCATCTCCTCGAGGCCCATCATAGGTTGCCTCTCTAGCGATGAGGCCTTGCGATCGGAGGGATTGGGCATGTTTCTCGCCCCTTGAATACGAGCCGACTGGCAGGGTGGAGGTTCTGGAGGTGGGGGCAGATCTGAAATTGTCACACAATGGCTTATATGTATTTACCTCATAAATAAGGTGTGTCACATTTTTTCATTAATGTGCATTGTGCATATATCACCTTGGCAGTGGGTGTGTTTAAATGGCATTAAAAGGGTAATATTGATTCCATCCTAATTGATAAGTAATGCTAATGGATTCGGAATGAGCAGAAAATGGGTTTGCAAATTTAACCCTCCATCTGTCTTATGTAACCAATAAATAACCCATACTGAAAATCTACTGTATGTCTAAACCTGTTTTTTCCAACCATAAGAAACTGGATAAATGTTGTTACCGTCTGCGCTGGCATCGCGGCGGTGCGGGGCTGTGCCAGGGCCTTTGTGTTTGCGGGTGGGCCTTGCCGCCCGCTGGTGACCCAGACTGTGCGTGCCCACCGTGCTTCCGTCTGTGGAAAACGGGCTGGAAGGACGAGGTCTGTGATGTAGACCCTTATCTGCAGAACAGAGACAACCATGATTATGAAGCAGAATTAAATGCTATAGAAACCTTACAGTGAAGAAAAATAGACGGTGAAAGGAGAGTTCAGAAGGAGGGCATAGCTTGTTAGTTTGATTCAGTCGCAGCAAAATCGATCAATATACTTCATTTCTCTTATGCAGCCTGCTGGAGAAAACTTGACCCCGAGACGGGTTCAAGACTGTGGGGGCGACTTCATGAATTTTTGTGGAAATTCCAAACAATCAAGATCGTTACAGAGATGGAAAGAGATGAAGTCGATGCTGAAGGGCATATCAAAAGAATGGAAGAACATAAGCACCTGATCCGTTCCCAGTTAATTCATTCGCGGCGCAACACAGATCATTATGTTGAAAGCACCGGATCGAAACTTTGCTCAGTGAAAACAGCCGTCGCGCAAACACACCCAGCAAACCCGAAGATGTTAGTATCTGCAACATGCTGCGCACGAAACCGGCAAGATAAATTGCAAGAATACACCGGTGTAAACTCAAAAGGCAGTCAAAGTGGAAAAGAAGTTCAGTTAAAAGTGAACTAGCGTCAGACGTCCAGACTCTTGTTTCTTCCAGACGGACCTCTCTTGCTTAGGCTGGTGCCGTCCAGACGGTATCCGGCCTTGTCAGCAGCGGCCACCAGGGCTCGGGCGAAGCTGCATCGGGTAAAAAGCGACCCGTCGGAGGAGCTGCCAACGCTGGACCTTCGGCTGGAAAAGTTCCTGTCATCGTCTTCTGAAGCCGATCCCCAACCGTTCACCATGGAGCCTGGATAGGAGCGGTGGCGGGGGGCGTTACATTAACCAGCTTTATAATGCGTCTTATCCGGAGAAACAGGAGCTTAATAATAATACATTGTTTTCAACATCATTTGTATTTGTACAACATTTCGTTCATATAGACAACATCATGGTTTACGCTCTGCTTGCACAGAGTTCTTCTGCCCACATCCTCCGCATAAACTCACGGCACAACAGCAGACACCTGTCTACCCATCAGCAGCGACCTCGCTTCCTCTGATTGCTCTGATGGAACGGAGCGCGAGCATCTGCGCATGGCCTCGGGTGAGGCAGCTGATATCTCGCATGGAAACATGCGGCGCGATCAAAGCGACTCTGCTTTTTTTGGCGCTTGTCAAAGTCACGGCACGGATTCTTTTGATTGATGACAGGAGCCGCAAACATCCTCGGGGAAGTTGATGCGAGATGACGCGACTGTTGTTTAATGATCTGAGGTTGAGGTGGACACAGTCACTGTTCCCGGGGTAATCTTTTTTGGCTTCGGTCTTGTGAGAGCAGGTTTGTGGATTTCAAAATTAGGTCTTGGTGATAGATTGATGTCACGTATTGTTCGTGTACTGCTAATGTGAGTTAGGGTAGGGCTTCTTGTTTGTCAAATCAATGAAAGATAAGCAAATCATACGGGAAACCTGTTTAAAGTCACCATGAAACGGAAGATGGACTTCTTTTCCCTATCCTGATTTGTATCCGAGCGAAACGGCTTCTGAAATTAGAAAAAAACTGTACGGTGGGCTTTATTTTACCCTTCCCTTTTTGATTGCTTTGTTGCTAGTTGGGCCTTCAAGTGAAGGCCTAAATGCCTGGCCACGACAGTAAGTACAGTCCTACCTCTTTTTTGTTGAGAGGGGGAAAGGGGTTTAACATTTTTGATTAAAGATTACAAGTGAAAATGAATAAAAACAAATAATGGTGTGCACAGATAAATCATTTATAATAATCACTGCAACACTGTAAAACACTTCAAATTTTCTTGTTTGATTGCATGGTGACTTTAAGCGATAGTTCATACGAGAATGAAAATATCTCTCATGGTTTATTTATCCTCATGGCATTCCAAACCATTTTGACTTCATCTCGCAGATATTTTGAAGAAAGTTGTTAGGCAAACAGCATCGTCCCCTATTGCAAAATATCTTCAAAAATCAGGTACGGGAACAACATGAGGGTGAAGAAATGATATCAGAATACAATTTTTTGTGTAAGAGAGATTTGATCATTCCCAGGGCGGACTGACCAGTAGAACCGACGTCCCACCGACGGCCTACAGCTGCGACCTCTGTCCAACTGGCGGATGTATTATAAACGCAAATGGATGCAACGCGAAGGCATTACCGAGTCGGACACGTAAGCATGTAACGCAATAACACGTTACATACTAACCCCCCGTGGACAGATTAGGTGGAGGACCGATGACATCTAACACTCCCCGCACCCCACCCTACTCTAATGAGAGAATTGGTGGAGAGCCGACCTTGGAAAACCAGGGCCGAATTTGCTACCCAGTCCGCCCCTGGTCATTCCATTTGGTTCTGCTAATGGTCCATAAATGTAAACACTATACTGTACCTATAACAAAACGAACAATAATACATTATTTACAATCTTATTAAAAATTTCAACAAATATAACAAAGCATTCTAATGCACCACAATAAATATGTGCTTGAGTTTCTTACTTCTCCCCGAAACTAAAGAAAGAAGACAAAGAGTGCAACAAAAAAAAACTCTTCCAGATTTTAATTTCCTTAGAAACACACAACTTTTTCACACACCAAAAAAAACAGTTGAGTCTCCGGAGACTGTCTCTCAGCAAAAACAAGAGTGCGTATAATGAATCGGATGTGCTGGCAAAGAGAGAAGCAGGCACACAGCTTCACATCAGAGGGGACAGCTCCTGCAGAATACCTGCGCATGCCTCTGCACCTCCCACCTCCAGAGACAATATCCCCTTTAACAACCAGATCCTCCAAAACACTGAGCTTTCACTCCGTACCATATAATAACCCTGGCAGCTGCAAAACAATAACAATCCTTCATCCAAAGAAATTCTGGAGCGCGCACGCTAACCCTTTTCTCTTTATACTGCGTGCCGTGAAGAGAACTTCCCACAAATCGTTCTTAATTCAGAGCTGGCAGTATACACAGGCAAACGTCTGTACTGTAGCTTATATAAATATTGAGCGAATACAAAAATCGCTTTAACATTTTATGGACAAAGACTGCTTTCTAATGCAGTCGTGGTTATTTTTAGGTGCTTGGAATACCGAGCTTGCTTTCCAAAATCAGTCTCGACTGGAGTTATGCAGGACTATAAAACCGCCCAAAGTTGATTCACACCGGCCTGTGGCCTCATCTGCATATCGTTAAGCGTCGTAATCATTCCTCTTGATGATTGGGCGGAGCAGCTCGCCTCAGGACATGTGACCTCTCTCTCTTTGCGGTCGGTGAGAGGGTTTATGGGAGCAGATAGGAGCTGGACAGTGAGCTCACTGTTGACATTACAACACCCATAAAACTGCCTCGGTATTTCACTCCATAAACGCAATAAATAATTAAGCACTATAAAGGAAAATATGGTTACCTTTAAAAATGTTAATAGAACTATCCAAAAGAAATAGTCTTCTCAATTATCTAAAGTGCTCGTCTTTGTCTTTGGGGTATTGGAGAGAGAGAGAGACATAGAGAGACAGAGAGAGCGACAGAGAGAGAGACAGAGATAGAGCGAGAGAGAGAGAGATAGAGAGAGAGAGAGAGAGAGAGAGAGAGAGAGAGAGAGAGAGAGAGAGAGATGATGATGATGTTTGCAGCATATTTAGATACAATTACATACTCTATATTACTTTATTCTGTTACTTGAATGTATATTTTGATTTTGTAAATATTTGCCTTTATATATTTTCATATACTATGAATTCACTTTAAGTTCGCACTGCATACGTCATACTTTCTACTTTTATTATAAATATTCTTCTTCTTTCTGTTTGTATACATATGTGCACTGCTTGTATTGCAGCTATTGTATTTTGTTTTGTTAAACACAAAAGAAGACACTTTGAAGCATGTATGACAGCGAACAGTTCTAGGGCACTTTCGACTCCCATTTATCATTTTTCCTACTATGGTAGTCAATGGGGGGAAAAAAATCTGTCTGGTTACATGCATTCTTCCAAATATCTTTCTCTGTGTTCATCAGAACAAAGACATATATACAGATTTCGTTTCACAGTTAATAATGACAGAATTTTCATTTTTGGTTGAATTATCCCTTTAAGTTGTTGTGTTGGACAACTACCTGACCATCCGACCAACCAATCAACAAACTGACTTACTAACTAAATAACATACAAATAAGAAACTGCTGGATTGATGAACCAACTGGTTAACCAATAAACCCTAACTAGCTGCATAACTATCCAACCAATTAACTAACAGGAATTTACCAATTGACCAACTAAACTGCTAATTTACTAGATGATTAATTTACCAATCACCACACTATCTAGCTGATTTAACTAAAGAACAAACTACCTTAACTTAACAGTCTAAGTGATGATGGATCATTGTGTTTTCAGGAATGCTTTCTGGCTCAGAAATTGGCGGTCTGTCCTCAGACATGAAAATGATGCCCAGTTATAATGAAGATCAAGGTCCGGTTTTGTCTCCGTCCCAGGCTTAAACAGAACAGAGGACTCTGAGTTTTTATCCGTGCAATGTCATACCCTTCATGAGTCCTCTCTGACAGGCGGCCCATAAAACCCCAATAAAGCTATAAAATGGAAACGGTGCCTCCTGTCTCGAATTGGGAAATGGAGCCACATGAACGTGAGATTTATTCAAAAGCCACAAAGGCGAAAAGAGGAAATGGGCTCTGATGCATTGAACGCATCTCTCTCGCTCTCTCTATCTCTCTCTCTCTCTCTCTCGATTTCAATGCATTCCCTTACAAGTGAGGTGGGAGTAAACACACGCACCCACACGTTTAAAATGACTACATGATGTTGCTATTTACAGATAAGAGTTTTTCTCTCTTCAGGGCAAACAAAGCCGACGCACACCATACACATGTAAATAAACCATGACCGCTTTCCATGCTAACATGGACAATACAATCCCCAAGTGCTCGGTGGACAGAAATATGCAGTTTACAGATTGGAGATCACTGTCTTATTATTTTATCTCGACGCCACGTGTGCCTTTTGAATTATAATTCGAGATGTGACCAGATCGTATCTTCTGGTGTCTCTGACCGAATGAACTGCATTTCAATGAACCATTTTAAACATTTTCCCTCAGTGTTGTTGAATTTCATTTTTTCTCTTTTGTCCATACTGGGTTCAAACTGAGTTCTGAAATGAATTAGAAAGATAGAAATCTTAGATTATGGGGACGACGGACGAGATATTAAGCAAATGCTACGGTCCTTAACAGTTAATGCATTGAATGAACACAATCTGCACCGGCCATCTAAATGCACGTCGAAACGTTTAGAAGAGGTCTTTAGAATGTCCTGAGCAAAGATCGCTTAAATAGTTAAAATTATTGTTTTAGCATCAATTTGCAGTTTTTTGACATACAGAAAACCCAGCTCACCCGTTACAGAGCTGTCCAAGTTGTCCATGCTAGAGCCCGGCGTGTGTTCCATTCCCCTGATCGGTGGCGACATCTCATACCCTTCATCTTCATCCTCGTCATCTTCGTCGGGGAGGTCCGTTTCGATATCGGACACCAGGGTGCTGGAGATGTATCCCACGGGTGGCGCGGGGGCCTGGGGAGGGTAAGGCCCACCCTGCATGTGCCTGCAGAGAACACCAAACATCAAAGTCAACCACGAACACACCACATCGTTTTGCATAAGCGTGCTCTTCACAAGCCGTCAACGGAAGACAAAGGGTGTCAACGAGAGACAAGTCAAGACAAAAGAGAAATGCGTAGGGTGTGCTGCCTGTCAGGCAATTTGGGTATTCCTAGAACATTCCTTGTCATGTCGCAGATGAATTGGGACAATTTGGCTAATTCAGAGGCGCTACGGTTTGCATGCTAACACAATGACCTGCTAATTGCAGCTTGAAGGAGATACAATGGCAACCACCGCAGGCATGACTTCTCTGCGGCTGTCACCAGCTAGATGACACGCCACTCTGTGTCTATATACAGAATGTGTGTGTTTGTGCGGTGCTGACGCTTTGATGCGGCCTGTGCCAGGATTCACATATAATTATTGGCTCTTCCCGGTCGTCAAAAATGCACTGTGAGAAATACTCATTATGGCGGAAGTGCGTCATCTTACGTCTGACAGGTGGACGCTGTTCGCTAGCAGCGGCGACAGTTTAAGGCAGGAGCTTAGCATGGAGCCTTACGAACACCGAAACCTTACCAAATCATTTTGATGTGTAATTCAACTACAATTACGCATTTTTTTTCAATTAGCAAAGACTTTAACCCAAAGGGAAAACTGCATCTTATGAAATTAAGAGCAGGCACGGATAGTTTGCTTAACGCAACAGAAGATTTTGAGGAACGCTGGTAACCGAACAATATTAACCCCTGTTGACTTCCATTGAACAAACACAAAACAACATTTCTCAAAATACCTCCTTTTAGTTCCACAGATAGAAAGAGTCCTATACAGGTTTTAAATGACATGAGGGTGAATAAATAATAGCAGGAGTTTTACATTTGGATGAATTATCCCTTTATGCTAAAATCTGAAAATGCTTTATTTGAGATCTTACCAAGTCTGCTTGGTCATGTCCAGTTGGTAGGCTCGGGTCAGCTCATCAAGGTGGGCCTGAAGCATGGGTTGCCTTTCCTCACGTGGAGAGGGGCTCAGAGTGGCCGTGGAATGCTTCCCAAAAGACACGGCTGCAGGAGAGGAGGCCACGCCCCTTATGGGTGGAGTGGGCACCCGTTCTTCTTCCTCCTCTAGCTCATCTTCTAAACCCTGGTGCAGGTACGTCTGGACGGGCAACGGCGGTCCCCAACTATCACTATCATACCTGGAACAAATAAAGATGAAATCATAATTCAGATGGTGGAAAATCAATAGCTGATGAAAGTAAAACATCCAAAAAAAATCAACCCTGTAAATATGATGTAAATCTTGGGTGAAACGAAAAAAAGTCCCTTCATCTTTAATAAAGGCAGTTCCAGCAGAATGACTGCGTTTTTTTATTTCCCCGAACTGTGCTTATACATGCTGAAATAATACACGTCATAAAGCCGATGTTCATTAGAGGAATTTGTCAGTGCATATCCCGTAGGACATAACAGTTTTAATCTGAAGCCATTAAAGACAGGGGTGAGATTTACAGCTCCGAAGACTTCTCATTTGCCAGAGAGCCTATTAAGGCAGATGACTTTCAGAGATGAAAATTAACAGGGTTGAAAGGCAAGCACACCTCTCAAGCAGGAGATTTAATTTCTATCACCACCTTCATGTTTCCTGTAAGTGTACAGATGGGCTGACGCTGGTATCTCGTCGGGGTGGAGTGCCGTCAGAGGGGAAAATTGCTGAGCGTGAACGGCTTGTCAAACGTGAATATAATATTATAACACGTTGCCCGTCTATTAATAATAAACACAATAATTTGGTGGTACTTTGGCGTTATTAACTCTCTAAAGCATTAAAAAATGCCTTCAAATAGACTGCTACAAGATATTAACTGTTCAGAACAAAGCGTTTGGGAAATTCCCTATGCGTTATGGGGTTGACTTTGTTTTATCCAGTGCTTGCATTGGTCCCCCTCTTTAGATGTTGTATAGACTTGTTGTTTAAGTTTTAAAAACTATATAACCTACCCTCCCACATCATGGTGTTCTGTGGCATAGTGGTCCATCTCTGTTCCCGGAAGAGGATGGATTGGTGGTGGAGGCAGTGGAACGTTGGCCCAATTCGACCCGTTCATCTTGGATGGCTTTGCGTTGGCTTTCGTCTTCTTCTTCTTTCCTCCTTTCCCACCTATAACATCAAAAGTCGGGGTGTTTCAATTTACGACAGAAAGTGAATAGATAGTGTCACGTTTTGGCCTAGAAAAACATGAATTTTATTCACCACATGACATGTGCCTGAAATTCTGAGGGGTAATTGAAGGCTTTTGCAAAACCAGTGTCAAATTTAACTGCTTGCATTTTACCACGTACAACCGCGCTTTCTAAATTCACTGCACACAACAGCCTTCAATATGTTCCTGGGGTGACACAGTCATAAAAGCACAGGGACATTTTACTGCATGTCAATGCCTCAAAGATGGCAGGGTTTAACAGAGCAGAGAAACGCCGACTGAACAGCCATTCGCCTTTCTTCTGTTACCATGATTGCCTGTCATTGTAACTCGCAGGAAAACCTTTGCCAGCTTTATTTTACAAGCACAAGCTTAATTTTCTTTACACTAAGCAAAGTACAGTGAAATGAGAGAATTTTTTTTAAAACAAAGTTCATGGAATTCAAGGGCATAAGAATGCATTCAACCACAATCGCACAATAACGACATCAGTACGGTTTTGAACATAGCACACAAATCAGTTTTTTTGTCATAAACAAATTTCCAAAACCATCTTAATGTAACGGCCATCAATGGCAAACGAAGACATTTGGGACGAGGATGTGATGTATGTGTGTCCTCTGCAGGCTGCACGTAGAGAGATTCATTACTGTAAATTATTAATGCCGCTGCTGGCAAACTCTACATGATCGCCTGTTGCCAGATCCTTCCACATAAAAGAGCTGGAAACAGGGCCAAAAGTAAACGGGGGAAAAACCTTCTCTGGCAGCATTCCTGCTGTATGGAACTCTATCTGTCAGCTTCATCTCTTTGCCAATGGCCTCTAATCGTCCCTGCCTTCTAAAAACGCTCCGATTTAGGCAACCCTGCACCCTGTGGATTCAAACATCGTGTCATTTGATATAGCGGTAGGATGCTGCCATGGCTATAAATTAAGTCCAAAAAAATGTTTTGTAAAGCTCAATTGAGGGCTCATTCTAGGCTGTGAAGACTAAACCTTTTTCAAAAATGGAAATGGGAAATCCTGTCATTATTTACTCACTCTCACAGAATTTAAAAGCGTCTAAACACAAACAGACTTTGAAGAATTATATTTAATTTCCTCCGATGCTTTTTAAAGGAGCGGCATCTAGAGGTGAGGTTGCGAATTGCAGCCAATGGCTCACTCCTCCCCTCCAATTTGAAGCACTACGGTGGCTGACACAGGACAAAGATGTCATCACACATTTGCTTATTTACCGAATGGAGATAACGCATTTGCGAAACGTGCTGTGTAGCGAAGTTTGTCTGTTTAGGGCTACTGTAGAAACAACATGGTGAATTCCACGTAAGAGAACCCGCAGTGTACTGTAGGTAGATAGTAAAAGCTCATTCCAACGTAATAAAAACATAACACTTCATAAGGAAAGATCTTCATACACCTCTGAAGACATAGTTATGTATATTATATTGGATTTAGATCCTGCTAGATATTACACACAGCACCTTTAATATAAACATGAAACAAAGTGGTTCAATTATATTCTTTAAAATGTGTACTTTCAATGTGGATAAGCACATAAAAACAATTTGTAACCAGAAACATGCTAGAACTGTAGCTATGCACAGTCCAGGGCAGATCCGTCATACGAAGCCTGACGTTTACGACGCTCTTGGCGGCAGCACCTATTAGAGCGCGTTCTCAATGGCGGAGCTTCTCGCTGACCATGCGCTATTGTTCCGGCGAGCGAGGGAGAGCGAGAGGCATTAGGAGTCTTGCGGAGGGATAGAAGTGTCAAACGAAGATGAATAAAGCATGCTAGTAATAAAAAAATAACAACAGGCTGGAGGCAGCAGTGGCTGGAGTGGAAGTGCAGTGGGGGGGGAAGTAATTGGGTTTCCTAATCGTTCCTCTGGGTGACGCTCGGCATCAACCAATAAACAGAGAGATGGCGTGATCGCTCAATCACTTGCGCGCTTTCATTCTCTCTATCTCTCTGTTTGTTGAGGAGAGGGCATCAATAATGTAAACGAGTCTCTGCTGAGGACCCGGGGCAGCGTCTGAAATTGCTGGCGTATAAAAGGGGGGGAGAGGCAGGGTGCCACGGGGTGGCAATTCAACAGACGAACATGAGGTCACTTCCTGAACCACAAGTGCGCTGAGATAAACAGAGTGTTTTTAAGAGCATTTGGGAGGCGTTTCTAGGATGGAGGTCTTCTGAGGAATATTTCGTAATTCTGGCCACACCGAACGATCTTTATTGATGCATCACCAGAAAGCTCGCTCAACTCCGATGTGTTGAGTCTTGTACTGTGAATTATGGTTTAATTGTAGTGGGAAGGAGGAGTAATAACAGCGTTCAAAATAATTGCCTTTTAATTGGACAGCACAAACACTTTATGTGTTTTCTATAAAAGAAAATGTATGCATTTCTGATTATGACAAGTAGTTTATACATTTAGATACTTCAATGCTTTTCAGTTTTTTTACAATGAACTCACGGTTTATGAGAACCAGTTGGATCGTATTTTGATTATTTCTAATGTTTTCTTTTCTCTGACTGTTATTTTTTGTGTTAATATGGGACATCTCTTTTTACCCCGATACACTACTTGATGTTTGAAAGCTTGCAATTTGTGAATACCATTAAAGGTCCTAAAAATTTAAGGTTTTGATCATATCAAAACATCACGCTGTCCTTGTGAAACATTGAATGTCAAATTCGCTGTTTGTTCAGGAAATAGAAAAAAACACTGTACTTTAAATGATAACATACTTTTTAATATGTTTGATTAGTTAAATATTTGCAAAACCCACACTGTAAAAAAAATGGAGCCAACCTGATGCAGTAAGACTTTTGTGTTGACTCAACGTAATTTATTGAACTCTTCAAAATGAAGATACTTTGTTTAGCCAACTTAAATTTGTTTGTTTATGTAATGCTGATTGTCTTATTTTTCTAATAAAGATATTATTGTCACACCAATTACTTTTGTTCAGGCAATTAATATATTTCTGTTGTGTGGATAAATCATTTTAAATTAGCAAAGATTTTATATTCCAAGCACTCTGTTAAATAAACAAATGTATTTGTCTTTTATACATAACAGACCCAATATTTGATCAAATAACTGTTTAAACAGTTTGTTTTAAGTGTTTATATATTTGCTTTGCCGTTGTGTCATGCACTTACACCTCAACTTCGAACACACAAATCTCAACCATGGTAACAATGATAAACAATCATTCATTAAAGGAACTCTAAACTCAACAGGTAACAAACAGTAACAACGATATTAAAGCATAAATTAAGCCAGCAAGAACTAAAACAAATAAGAAACACTGAATTGAACATGCTGCAGAGCATCTTGGGAGCTTTCAAACTCTTGCAATATTGCTTGTTCAGAATACACAGTTTTGTTAGTTGTGCAAACTTTCTGATGCATTTTGGCCAAAAGCTTGAGAAACTAAGTCAACAAAATAATCTTAGTTAGAAGCACATTTAGGCTTTTGTTCACTATATGGAAAACAATCATTTGACTCCTTTAACTAAAAATGCTATGTTCAAGTTACTTATTTATCTTTGTAAGGAGAACTTTTTGCCAGTTGGATTTCTTACAGTGCAGTATAAACAAAGGGTGACTAATAATAAGGATTTCACGAAATATGGAGATATACGGTTTCAGAAAGACACCGGCATATGTTGGACTTTATCTTCCTAATAGTAGTCTGCATTTGTTTAACAGATCTGCACATTCAGCATTCAGCATTCATACATCTCTCAACCAACTTGGTGAGGTGCACGCTGGGATGGCTATTGAACAAGCTGGACAGTTGTTCGTAGTTTGACCTTAACTCTCTGGTCTAAAAGTGAGCGCTGACAGACCAAAGCACTTTTACAGCTTCCGAAGCTCTGTGTGCAAATGAATCATAGAATCACAGGGGTCGACGCTGGAGGTCCAAATATTTCTGAAAGTTTCTTGGATGGAAGCCCAAACATTACCTGAGGCGAACAAATTGAGTACATATGTTAGCTTGGAAACGCGAACTATAGCCTCTTTCTTTGGAAATGCAAATGTAACCCTTCCCTATCCTCTCCATATTTTATTTCACACATGCATAATTCTCTTTTACTCTCTCTGCAGTTCTTCAAAGCTCAGACTGGTTTCAACATTTTGTGAAACTTGAATATAAATCTTGTGGTGGAAAATTAATGAATCAAGAAGAAAAGGAACAGGCTTTTACAAATGATCTCACACGACGCACAATATATTTCCACAAAATCATGTGTATAGTCTGTCTGAATGATAGAATATAATAAAATAGTTTTACCTTAATCAGTTTGTTAGACACAGTACCATGCACACATGCAATATCACTTATCAATTTATTAAACAGACATTACTTTACATGTATAGGTTAAATGAGGTCTGACTGATTTGGTGAGCTGATCTGTAACCTCAGTTTGAAAAGGTTGAGATGTTTGACCTTAATCTGCCCTTGGACTCCTAATGGCAGTGCATGACACACTTGAGGCAGATGCTTGGAGATCTTCCCATCTAAAGTCTGAAGCTGTGCTGGATTACTGCACAGTTACAGCAGCGCTATGAAACTTGATTAGAGAGAGAGAGATGAGGGGCGGGGGCCGTCTCTGTGTCCTATAAATGACATTGTAATTTTCAGTACATGAATTTTATTGTTGCTAGGAACCATTAGCGGAAAGACCGGGGAAAACGAGAATCATCAGACCGGTGGGTTGAAGTGTGCTGTGTTTGTGTTCCCGATTCGTTTCTTGTACCTTGTTTAAAGAAACCAAAACCTAAAACACATTGGCTTGATAACATGAAGATTAAAGATGCTTGTAAACCTGGAGAAGTTGATGCTGATCTTTTTGTGAAATGTTTGTGAAAGCGTGTAAGGGATAAGCCAGAAAGTCATTCAATGACTATAATTTTGGGTCAGCTGTGCCAACCAGCCAACCAACCAGCCAGCCAACTAACAATCAACCATAACATTTGTCACACATTATTACATTTCTAGAATAAATGTGTGGTATTAAATCATCTGTATGCCATTATCTACATTCGTCTTTTCAAAGATCAAAACACCAGGATCCATCACATACTTAACAAACCCTCTTCTTTGGACAAATCGGCTTTTTCAAATAAACATCGGCCGACCTCTTCAAATCACATTATGTGTTATAAAACATAACCATTCACAGCATTCATGTTATGGTGCGTATACAACTGTTAGTGGAGGTAAAAGGGAAAGGGTAGACTGTAGGGAAGATGGAGGGGCTGCTGACCCTGAATCAGTGAAATACCAACCTGACAGACTGTTGCTCCGATCTGAGCTGTTGTGGGAGCTCGTAGTGTTGAAATCCTGTGATTGGTTGTGGGGCATTCTATTAGACAATCCGTCAGCCAATCGGTAGTCAGGAATGAAAAGGAGTGCTAGTGGAGGCGAAGGGGAAAACAGTGGCATCAGGTGGGGGGCAAGATGGCACAAGCGCATGCAAGAACGTGCAGTTAGAGCAACAAGCAAAGCGCAGTTCACACTCAGAATAATGTTGCGTTCGCGTTGATGCACAAATTATTGTGCAATTGAGAATCTACCATATCATAGCTGCATCCGAAATTGCAAACTGTCCAGGTAGGTACTACATTTGAATTGAAATGTACTTCCAGATCGTAGAAAAAGTATATACTATTTAGTATTAGTATGGGTAGTATGTATGGAGTTCGGAGATTCTAGATCCTCCGCTTTACGCCATTTTAGAATATGACGACTCTTGCGCGATCATGGGATAGTAAAGTGTCTATTAAATGCACACTTAAAAATCCATGAAGTAGTAGGTCATCTGTGTTCTTTTCGCCAACTGCTTTTCGAATACTAGGAATTCGGACATCCTACTCGCCTCACATACAGATTTTGCCTACTATATATTATGGAAGATTTGTGAATGGCAAGGCATACGTCAAAATGGATCTGCATGGATTTGTTGTCGGCAACAGCAAAAAAATTATTGCATTCAATTATCAATTAACTATTCACCAAGAAACAAGTTATTAAAATGGTATATCAGACAAAATTACTAAATTATTTAAAACACGTATTTCCCTTTCACCAAAAAATCTCATAAATTACCCCAAAAAAACGTATTTTCTCTTTAGGATGGAAACTGTAGTATTTCCATTCCATTTTTTTTTTTTTTCATTCCATGCAGAATTAGTATTTAAAACTTTCAGGTCTTACTCCCTTGCTAGACTCACGTGAACAATGCAGACTCATTACTTGATTTAGCACTTAATCACGGTTACAATATCTCATTACGTCTAATTTCTTGGCAAAGCATTTTATTCAGAGGTTAACAACGTACATTAGTGATAATTTTCCTGGAATCAATTCTATTTGTTGCAAAGTTAAACAGATCACTGAAACATTTATATGTGTGATTTACAGTAATTTCATAGGTTGAGGTCTCTTTAAGTCCATATCAAAGAGAAAATGTTTTTTTAATTACGTTACCGAAACGTCTACGATTTATCATTCTGTTCAACTGTGGAGTCCAGGTTCATTAATATGGATAGTGGAACTTTCTGGATTAAAGAATCAGAGTGCATTTATCTAAAAGCTTTTCAAAACAGAATAAATCGTACGTAATGATTTTACTTTTTTTTAGCCCGAAGACAATTTAAATAATAAACGCAGCGCGGTTGGTCGGAAACACATTGAAGGGCCGATGACTTTGTTACAGGCCAACAATACGCATTCATACTCCTCGTTTATGTCAAAACAATGCAGCATTAATACGACGTTGCTCGAATTAACGTTGATACAAACCTCAGGCAATCTCTTGAAATAGAGGAATTGGCTTCGTTTCAAATGATGGAATGCTTTATACTGGAAAAAGCGGGACTCAGACGGACAGGCGCGCGTGAACTGATGCACACGGACCCTTCACTTACTGTTGTTGCAGGAGTTTTTGTCTGGCAGTGAGTAGCCCAGGCTTGCCATCTCTTGTTTGGCATGTAGAGAGGTCTTCCATTGGGCGTCGGGCAGATCTACAGCTAGCTCATGGATGCTGTTGGAATGGAGGATCTGGGTGGTGGCGTAGGGCGTGGCCTGGGAGGCGGGGCTTGCGCTGCCAAATCCACCTTTGGTGGTGAAGTCGATGCTGCTGTAAATGGCTCCGTCTGAAAGCATGGTGCCCGTCTTATCTCCCTGAGCGCCGGGCATCACGTCTGAACGGCACACAAAGGAGGAAGTCAAGAAAGTTCATTTTCATCTTGATACACAAACAAGAAGCATACTAAGAATCTGTGAATATTTGATAGTTTGTATATATGATATTTGAACTTTGAACAAAAAAATCTCGACTTTCTGTTGCTTATGTGTCTTTGAGTCTACTTCTCATATTTTTGGAGGAGGATCGAACTCTGCATAGGTGTGTGTGTACTGAAGGGAAACTGATATACAACGTCTGTATCTGCACAACTCAAGCTGCGCCTGTCCTTTATGACTCGCTGCTCGACCACCATCTTTTTCTCACACCCCAACTCTCTGTCTCTCTCTTCTCCTCTGCTATTAGCCCTTCTGGCGTCTGACAGCGGGTCAGAACGGCGGCTATTAGTCTCGGCATGACAGCGGGATGCGGGTGGCGATATGGGTCTGTCTCCTGCGCGTGATGGATAAATGTGTGTCCAAGCACGGGCTATGCAATATGCATACGGGTGTACATCTTTCAGACATCGACGCGACATGACGGATAATTCATTCTCTAGAAATATAAAAGAACTTTGGCGTCTCTTACTTTGTTTTTGAAGGAATAGTTCACCCAAAAGTGAACATTCTGGAATGAAGGCTTGTCATTCCAAAACTTAGAGCTACCTCATAACTTTTTGTAAAAGTGTGTAATTCATTACAGATTTCCCTTTTTTGAGTGAACTACCGCTTTAATAAAATATATTTTTTAATGTGAGGCGACCAACTCAATCTGAATCCCTAAACTCCTCCTCTGATTTTTTACTTGACGAAATTATAAAAACATTTGAAAGTCACATAAATTCAGCATGTCTTAAATTCCTAGACAACGAGCGTAAAAGTAGATTCACCTCCACGGCCGAAGTTGTTGATGTCATTGGGTCCAGAGCCGCTGTTAACGGGCAGACTGGTGGTTGGCCAGGAGTCAGCCAGCCACGGGTACCCAGAATCACTGCCATTCAGCAAACCAGGGCGACTACGTGAAAAGAGAAACATTTTGATTCAGACAGACTCACAAAAGTATCATTCAGAACAAAGTGATTCAACAGAATAATTAAACAGACCCAACTCAAAAGGGTGAGCTTAAGAAAGCAATTTCTAGCGGATTAAATATTTTAGAGAAGAGCACAATTAGAGAAATCCATTTATGTGAGAGGAACTTTAATAACGTTAATGAAAAGTGTTATAAAACAAGGCTATTTTCAAATTCCCTCATATTTCCTTTGTCAGATTTATTTTTTTCTAAATATATAACCTTCTGTCACTGGGGTGGTTCCCTTTCAAAAAGTGCACATTTGCACCTAAAAAGTGCATATTAGTACCCAAAAGGGACATATTCGTATTACAAAGGGACATATTGGTACCAAATATATACATATCTGTACCTAATATTAGGACCTTTTTGAAAGGTGATGAAAAGGTACATATTTTCACGGGAATAAAATCGACAGTGTACAGTAAAAATGGATATAGAAGAAAAACAGATGTAAATCGCTGATGTCCTTCTGAAACCTTGTATGTCCAAATTCTTTTTTTTTTCAGGAAATGGGTAAAAAAACACTGTGATTTTTAAATGATCGCATACGGTGTTGTCAAAGTAAAGCACTTTTTAAATACTTTTTATAAGTTGCACAGTTTCAAACATAAAAGGTGACTAATAATAATGATTTACGGGAAAACAAATAAAACAACAGAATAAGGAAATACATCAGAATGGAGTGTTTACTATAGTAAAATTGTAATGTAGAGTATATTATGCATACATAATTCCATGCAGGCATTATGTCCCATTTAATGAGTCTGGTTTCAGCGTGTCTGTCTCAATCCGTCTCAATGTAAGATTTTCCGACAGGATTGAGAAATAATGAATGAAACACATGAGAGTCTGTAGGGAGTCCAATAAAGACGTAAATGCAAACATATGGCTGTGGTTGTGTGTGTGTGTGGTTAAACCTGCTGAGGAGAGAAGTGTGAAGTGTGTTATTCTCACGGTTTAACAAAACCCACACTCTTTATTTGGTATCTCTACGATTTTCTTAAGGACTGCCATATTTTCCATCCCGTTGACAGTAATAGCAGACATCAAATAAATTCAAACTGGATTTTTTTAGTTCAACTTTAAAAATAAGATCTAAAAATCCACAAAATGAATAGTAAACATTAAAGAGTGCTTTATGTATGTTACTTATCAGATCAAAACTTGTCCTGTGCCCGTCTGCACAAAACCCAACTTCTGTATGTTGTGATACACATCTTACACTTAAAAACACACTCATTGTAGATTTCATTTAACCATTTCATTTAACGTTGTGTGTCTTCAAAAGGGTGTTTGTGTAGCATGATTAAGACTTTAACCTGTCAAGGGTGAGTGCTGTGAGCTATTACCGCCACTTTACTGTGCAATCACCTCTCCCTGATGCTTGTTGCCATGGGCAACAGACGCCAAAGGTCCAACCTCCCAATTGTGTTTTTACTCCCCTTCCTTCATTATAGTGACTCTGTTAAAATGTCTGTTTTTCATCGGAATGAATGTGGATGGAAAAAACAGCTGTCGCAAGATGAAGGTTAGGATTGTAACAAAATAATAATGATAAAAAAAATGGAGGGGCGGGTGAAAAAAGCGCTGAAGGACGTTTTCTCCGGCCGCTGTGTTTGCTTCCTTTGCTGTAGACAAAAGCGATTTGTGGCCATGGTCATAAAACTGGCAAACACACTAATCTTTTGTACAATCTTTTGCACGCTAAGTCAGTGGACATTTCGAAATCCCGAATGCAGAGCACGCATCAGTCTCCATTTCAACTTTCTCCCTCAGCTCTTCTCTCCATATGGAACTAAATTTAACATCGGGGGGCTTGTCTTCCCCAGACCCGGGGAATAGCGTGTGTTCTTTTAAGGCCTGTGGCAATTTGAGGGTATTGGCAGCCAGTCGCTCTCTAAGCCACAGGTTTTAATAAGAACCAAGCAGAGCCAGAATGGAGGGACGTGAGCTGATGGGGAGGGGGGTCCTGACAGGCTAAAAGCCCCCCGATGTGGCAGCTGAATGCCAAAACAGGCCCTCGGGGAGGGACGAGTCATTCAAATTGATGGCTCCTCCTCAGACGCTCTCGCTTCTTATAGAGTTATATGACAAGGACTTAAGCCAACCCCCTCCTCCATCTATCCTGTGCCCCCTCACCTCTTCCTAAAGAGTCTCATCTTTTTTTCTATAGTGTGCTATAACACTATAAAAGCTTTTGTTTGTTTTCTCCACCTAGACAAGATTATCTACTCTGATGATGTAATCCACTGAATGTGACGTTTGTCTCTCTCTAAGCAAATTAATTCACAATTTCTATCTAAATAGTCAGAATAAATCAACTGCATGAGTTTGTCTTTTCCCACACATGCATACCCTCCCAATCCGGCCCCTTCAGGGACCATTTGTAAGAACGGGTGATGATGATGTTGACTGTGGTAACTGCTGCCCTGTCCTTGCATTCATCTTCCCAGCTCGAGATGATTAGATCGAGAAATATCGTTTTAGTGGCCATATTTCTGCCATGCAAATCACCGGGAGCGGGGCCAGGGGCCTTATCCTGACACCTGCCACCGAATCCCTCTCCTCTGACACGAGGAGCCCACCGCGGCCTTGAGACGAAAGAGATTCGATTTGGCTCCATTCTTCCCTGCCACGCACGCAGACACGCGCGCCACTGTGAAATACAGCCTCGCAGCGCGTCTGTGAGGATCGCCGTAAACAAGTCGAGCGGGCAATATTAATCCCAATCCTACTTCATAAATCAGACGAGTTTTACAGGCCCACACGCCCTCCGAAGCAACGCCAGAGAAACGGGGAGAACGAGAGAGGGAGGCTGAACTAAAAGCGCGCACATTAAATTATGCTCAAGGCATGTTGAAACACGTATTTGCTTTTTAGATTTACATTGGCTGCTGGATGCTGTCGCAGTGAAAATCTAATATGCACACAAACATGCCCATATAAACACGTATATCACAGGCTGTGTGGTGATGGAGGAAGAAAAGAAAGAAAGAAAGAAAGAAAGAAGAAAGAAAGAAACAAGTTGATAGAAAATGAAAGCATGTGAGAAAGAAAAACGACAATTTCAGTTGCCATCAGTTCCAGGCCTGACCAATATGCAGCCTATTCATCTTCCATGAATCATTTATTCTGTGATCGATTAAGCTTAATTGTTCAGTACGAGCAATTTGGCAGCGGCCAATGAGAAGCTAGAGAAACAGACGCAGCTTCATTTGCTATTGTCTAATTAATGCAATAAACAACGTCTGTAACAAATGAACACATTCTGCCCAGTTTACCCATCATCTCTCCAGACTCCACGGGTCATTTGGGTTTTTAACAAAAGAGCACATCAAGTCAATAGATCTACAGCTTCACAGCCTAATACAATTTTAAAATATACCTACAATGTGCTATCTACTAGGCCTGCATTTTATATCATTTATTATATATTCGTATTATAAATGCATTATGGATTCATAATTTCCAATATCTTACAATCAGTTTAGTATCTTCGTTATGTTCGATTAGAGATGCACCAATGTATCGGCAAATTATCGGTATCGGTCGATAAAAGCAATTTTTCATACTGTCGTCCGATATTTAAAAAAACAGCCAACGATCAGCGCCGATATGTCCAGTCGATAAAAAGACGACAGAAAATGCCATGAAATTGTGCTCTGCGTATATAAAATGCTTAGAAACATCAACCGTGTATTTTCAATAATAGTTAAAAAATATTCATATAAACTAAATCTTCAGAATTGAGTTAATGTGAGTTAATATTTATCGGCAGATATCGCTCTGAAATTTCGTATTGGTGCATCTCTAGTTCCTATACTTCCTATACTATCCTATAAAGACAGAGTCATACCTTTAAGAAATTCTTCAAAATAGTTATGAATTCAAAATAATTAATCAACTATTTTAAAATATGATTTAACAATAAATATTGAGATGCAACCATTATTCTACTTAGAATTATTTTAATAATATATAATAATATAATGAATATAAATGTATGTAAATTTAATTTACTTATTCAACATTTAATTTCACAATAACAAAGGAAAAAATCAGATAGATAATAATTTAACACAGAATTAGAAACCCAATCTGTGTTATTTCGTGTGTTATAAGGCATTATACCTGTGTAAACATAAACAGGCACTGTATAGAATCCCATTACAAGAATAAGTTGCTATAGAATACAAGTTACATACAGACTACAATCATGAATGTCTTTGTTTCCTTTAATCATCTCTACAGAGATAACTGCTTATCCCTGGTCTCTCAAGTGTTATATACGAAAAGACAAGGTACTGCATCACTATTAAACAATACAATCGGGCATCATCTATGATTGGATAGGAGACCCATGGGATCTGAAATCATCAAATCAATAACAGCAGAACTTCACTTGAGCAGGAAACCTTGCAGGGGGATTCAGATGATAGTGTCTGCTACCCGACACCTGCTGAGACTTTAATTCCAGATACTGAAATACCTTCATCTACAGATACAGCAATGAGACAATGAGAAGATGTGTGGGTGCAGAAAATGATTCCTAAAAAAACCTCCTTCTGCACGGATCTGACCCGTGAGATATGATAAAAGAGACTAGGATGAAAATAAGACCGACCCCCTCCGATTGATTCTCACGATCCGTCGGGTAACTGGTGTCATTCAAACATACCTCTCCTTTGCTTTGCCGCCCCCGAAAAAAACTCAGCTCAGACCTGCCCGTGGAATCTGTAAGGGTTGGTCTAGCCTCTCCCAGGGGTAATTATTTTTACATTATTACACATGCTCATATTCCAACCGCCCAGCTGAGGTGACAGGCAAATTTATCACTGCGGGGGTCCGCACAGGCAGCGGGGACGTAAGGGGGTTGACAAACGATAAAATAAAACCCTTCTCTGCTTAAATTGTTCCTGCTAATTCTTTTTGGGGGGTGAGATTTATGAGCGGCCAGCCGCCCGTGAAGGAAGATGCGCGCGCGTACGTGTGTGTGTTTGACAGAAGGCAGGGTACACAAACAGGCAGATCTCATCTTATATTCCATCAGTCATGCCGTGATATTAGAAGCAGCTTGATGTGTGTGCGAACGGAGAGACGCTGGGAGATCTAAAGCCATGTTGCAGTTTGATCGGTTGATAAAACCGATCACGGGGAACACATTCGACCCTTTGCTGTGATCCCCACGTGCGTTTGGTTTTGTAACTTGAAAGAATCGAAAGGAAGCGTGCTTTGGTTCTACAAAATGGTCCTGCAGTGTCCAACCTGTTAGATATCATTTTTCAGCGCATATCAGCATCTTCCGCATTTCATTTTTTCATGTTATGGAAATGACTTCCGCACCGACATTTTCGGAAGGTTAACCAAGCTGTTGACCCATAAGAAATGGCCGGAATCCCTCAGAAACCTAAAGAACAACATTTCAATTCTCCTCTCAAAATGAATTTCTAGCTGCGCGGGGACGGCGCGAAGCCCTAAAAGAGGAGAACGGGTCGGAAAACGGCTGCCTTGTAGAGGATAATGGTTTTGATGACCTTCCAAAGGATGATGGACAGAATATGAATGAGGTTTGGAATTGAGGGGCTGGTCTTTGAACGTTAAAGGAAGTTGATTGGCACAAAGATAATAACCGGAGCTGTTTTTTGGCATGCCGTGGAAAAACAAAGAGAACGAGAGAAGGGATGACAAGAATCTTACCTCCCGTTGCTCATCAAGCCTCCATCACCGCGCTGGAACGTCACTGTGGTCAGAAGAAGGGAGAGAGAGAGAGAGAGAGAGAGAGAGATGAGTCATTGCAGCATGATAACACAACCAAAATGAAATCAATTATGCATCAGTCATCTCTGTCTGATTGATGATTCTTTGAAACAAATTTCCACGCTGAAGAAGTGGAACTGATGAAGAAATTAAAAGTTTATTTATCTATTTATCTGTCTTTGTAATCTTACACGACTGACTGCACCGCCCAGAGCGTGCACGCAGATAAACATGCAAAATTAATTACATGAAGTCGATCGCACAATCTAAGCATCTCTGCCCTTGTTTTATATTTCTGGAAATGTTTCTATATTCTTGGCACAACATGAACAAAGAGAAATGTAGTTTACACAAGGGTGCAAAATGGAAACACAATCGGATGAACGGGTGATGACGTCTTTGTGTAGTTACACTGCAAAAAATGACTTCCTTACTTAGTATTTTTGTCTTGTTTTCCAGTACAAATGTGTAAACATTCTTGAATCAAGAGCTTTCTGGACGAGCAAATAAAATTACCAATGGAGTAAGAAGAAAACACTTTCCTTGAAGCATGTATGCATATAATGAGTTATTAAAGGGTCAAATGCATTACAATTCTTCATAATGTGTGTTGTAATGCAGTATGTGTAATTGTAAATAATTATAACCAATTTAAAATGTTTTAAAGTATTAGCTGTAATAACAATTATTTATAAGACATTACAATGCATTAAAAGGTGCATTACAATGCTTTAAAAATACTTTTATAATGCATTATACGTACATGCTTCAAGGAAAGTGTTACCAAAATTCACCTTGAATTTAAAGTTTAAATTTTTCTTAGCCACTAAATTCAAGATTATTTTTCTTACCCCATTGGCAGATTTTTTCTGCTTTAGTACAAATTCACTGAAATTTCATCTTTTTGTCTAAAAACAAGACTGATTTTCTTGGGTCATTTTGCTCATCCAGAAAATCTTAATTCAAGAATTTTTTGACATTTGTACTGGAAAACAAGACAAAAATACTAAGTAAGACAGTCATTTTTTGCAGTGAAGGATCACTTGAATTTCCAGCGAAACAAATCTTTCAACACTACTTAGCGCGCACAACTTGATCCTCTGATCCTCGACTCCCAATCTGTCACCGAAGCGGCCTGCAGAGAATCCAAATGAGATCTGTGACATTTCAGTCTCCGGTGTTAACAATCCATCACCTCTTTTAACAAACAGACAGTTTAAATATTAAACTTGATGAACACTACCCAGGGGTCGGCTCTCCTCTGAGCGTCGTGTTTGTTACGTTTATTTGCATTCGTGCCTAATTCCAGAATCTGGCATTTCGCTAAATTGAGAACAAACACTAACGGTATTTTCTCTCCCCGTGGGACTTTTAATGTGACGCTATGCGTGTGTAGCTCTGTTAAGTGCCTATCTACAATAGAACACATTGCTGTCGTTTTGATGTGCCGTGTTAGACTGGCGCTGGCCTCGGCTCAGGCTGCGCTCCAGATAAGCACTCTCTCAGTATGAAAACTGATTACTCCTCTTTAATAAGCATTTACGGCCACGCAAAATCGCTGCATAAAAATTCCATCAAATCTTCCTTCCTGCCTAAGCAGAACTTGATTTAGCCTCGTGGCGCGACGGCTTTAATGTTGGTCCGTTTGTGCGAACAGGTGGATTTGGATTCATCATCGACGCCCACCGGCCTCCATTAAATAAACAAACTCGGCAGCAAACAGGCATGTCTTAAATGTCATATCATTTCAGAACAAAAACGCCCTAAAACGCTAACGCCCTATCCTTTACGATCTCTGTTTATCCCATAAACCCTGAAACGCTGGAACGTTGGCAAGATTTGCAGTGAACCGTGATAATGAGCCCAAGACAATTCAGCTTCGGGAAACAATGTCTAACGGAAGAAGCTGCTCTCACCGGCATGGACGAATGCCTCGGCACGAGTTAAACACATGGGGTCTGGCATGTCGGTAATGCGCCTGAACGGCACACTTATCTGCTCGGCACGCGGGCATCGAGAAACCGCACGAGACGTGCTCCTCTGGGACCCAAGAACCCTGAAGACCACTGGAGCAGTGGGGACTGGGCCACTGGAGTGCATTAAAACGGGAAGAGCAGATATCTGGGCCATAAGACCCCGCCACCTATGCTCTTAACCTCCACGGAAAGAGAGAAAGTGAAGGAGTGTCTGCTTTTCCGAGGAGACTGATTCGATCTGTAATGAAGTTTGGAGCGAAATCCTCCTACAAGATAAAAGCACCTCGATTCACACACAATCCCCAAAGACATGAGGGCCACCTGGGCCGGCTGACTGAATTTTGTGTGTCGTTTTGTTATCAATTCAGAACATGATTGTGGTCAACCATGTGAGATCAGGTCATCATTGGTTAACCTCTGCAGGCTTGGGAATCTCCTGTATATTGCGCGACCTACGGACAAACCAACCATTGAATTACAAACGTTTCTCGAGCTATTGCGAAAATAAGTGGAAAATCAAGGGCAGCATGAACGAGATGATATTTGATGTATAAAAAAATGTGTTTTTGATTGAAATATGGCTACGTCGGGATAGCACACTATTTTTATTTTTGCAGTATATAGGCTAGTATGTATACTCTTTTTGAAGTATGCCTGTTATTTATGGGTATTTAATACCCAGAATCCTTATGGCAAATTACCGTTTTAATATTTTTTATATAGTTCATGTTAACCTTAGTATTTACGAATAAAAAAAAATGAAATCAAAAGCTGTATGCAATAAAGTAACACGTTCAATTGTTTTGACATTCACTAACATTAACGTAGATTAATAAATGTTGAAAAGCTATATTGTTCATCGCATTTAACAAATAAAAGTCTTTTTAAAACAGCAGACATAATACCTCATTTTAAATCTTTAAATAAAAAGACGCTTGCGTCAAGAAAACCTTCAATAAGTAAGCAGTGAATCCCACGTATGTGAATCCCCACATGTTTGTTCAAGCATTTAATAACAAAGGGAGGAATGAATGAAAGAACGGAGGAGAGCAAAGATGGAGAAGATCAAAACCCATTCAGGACACCTGCACAAACAGACACCCAGAAAAGAAGATCAAGGAGAGGTGGGCAAACACGAGATAGAAAAACCACATGAGAAGAGGTGACCACCAATGAGCTAAAGAAGAGGACAAAGAAACACAAAACTGTGGGACCTCCAGCCCACATAGCTTCCACTCGGTGTGGACAAAAACAGAACACTAGCACGCATGGAAAGGATGCTACAATGTGCGTGAGAAACGAGAAGTGCAATGCATGATGGGAGTCGTAGAAGACGGGACAAATGAACAGTACCTGCAGGGGTGAAGGTGAAGGACTGAACTGCAAAACAAGACAGAAAGAGTGTGCGTTACAAAGCCTGCAGTGCTCGTGCGCTGGAGCTCGTCTCTGTGTTACATGCATGCACGTTTACGTGTATTTCTGCGTGCGCGTTTGTGCTGCCGCAGGAGACCGGGCGCTACGATCGCATCCAAAACAATCAGGAAAAGTCGCAGGGCGGGCAGTAACACGGAGAAGACACGCAAACAACTTTTTTGTATGTTTTAGTCCTTACCTGCGTAGTTGCTCAGACCCTTTCTCTTCTTTCTCCTCCAGTAGAGCCAGATGCTGAAGCCCATCAGAATGACCCAGCAGGCCCCGCCGATGCCCGCGATGAAGGCCGGCTGCTTCACAACGTCCGTGATCTGCTCCGTGATGCTGTTGTTCCTGTTTCCGCTCACGATCACGTCCCGGAAGTCTTTACCTGCGCGAACACACATACGTATTTTTTTTCTAATGAAAATCTTATGAAAATCTTAAAATGAAAATCTTCTTATGAAAATCACATGCGAGATTGTAGTCGACTTTAACGGCACGAGGAAAACATTCATGCTCCAGCG